>JASDQU010502756.1:56964-69044 GCA_032191745.1 Picea mariana | reverse complement strand
CCCCTCATTCTACCAGCCCAACTGCATGATTTGCCCCAAAATTACAGCCAGAGGATTAAACTCTACGATGTTGAAGGGAACGTTTCAGCCCAGAAGCATCTGGATTGGTTCAACGATTTCGTCGACCTAGAGGAGGTGGACTATGCAGATGTGAAAATGAGTTTGTTCGTGCAGAGCCTTTCAGGGGAGGTGAGGAAATGGTTCAAATCCCTCCCGGCTACAAGCATTTGAGACTTCGTCGCGTTTGAGATGTCTTTCATTACTAGATGGGGAGACAAAAAGAACCCCTTGCAGTTGTTAACGTAGTACAATAATATGAAGAGGGCGCTGGAGGAGACGATGGAAGAATTCTCAGCCCGCTTCATGAAGGTTTATAACTTGATTCCTGCAGAAGTCTAGCCACCCCCCGGGGTTGCGCAGTTGCGATACGCCAACTCCTTCGACAATGATTTTTCCTTGTTGTTGAGAGAAAGAAGATCAGAAAATCTAGACGCAATAATGAGAAACACAATCAAAGTCGAGGTAAATATGATGGCGTCGAGGAAGATCAAACAGAGATTCAAAAGAGACAATAAGAAACCCCAAGGAGACGCACAGCCATTGACATCTTGATCCTTGAACGACAAGTTCAACTTGATGATGAAGATGATGGAGAAGCTGATGGAGAGAATGTCCATGGGAAACAGACCTGCCACCCGAGAACAGCATGACCCCCAGCCTAGAAATCAGAACCTCGGAAAGGGTTAAGTTCCTCAGATAAGACAGAGGCAACAGAGGGAGAAGAGAGATCAGGGTGACCAGTAGACAAGGCCTTCATTCCAAAACAACTACGCAGACGAAGACTTCAATCATATGTTCAAAGACCAAATGCATTGTTACGATGACAAGAACCCGTGCATGTTTTTTACAAAGGGAGAGCATGATCAGTACATGAGCGAAAGTGATGATATGATACTTGAGACAGATGATACGTTTTCCTGGGAGACAGAAGAGTTCATAAAAGGTTATCAGAACGCCATCATGTAGTTTCATAATAAATATAACCTAAGGAGCAAGGAGGCGTCCACCGAGCCTCAGCAGACAAATCCCATAAGGAAACCTCCGGCAGACACCCCTTCCACAAGTCGACTGAAGCCGGACAACCCAACCAAGGATACAACCGAAAAGGCGAAGTCAAAGGAGGAAACCCCAAGTAAAGCGCCAGAAACAAGCCGAGAAGTGTGTGGAAAAGAGGTAGAGAAAGTTTTTCCCCCTTTTAACTTTGAGCATGAAATGGCTAAAATCAAAATCTCTGTCCCTTTTAACGAACTTATCATAAAGGGTGAATATCAAGAGCAGAGCATTAAAATGCTTAAAATGGGACAAACCCCCGACACTTTGAACGTCCAAGACGATCACCCTGCTATTCTATTTGGTCCGCGCATTGAGAAGACAAGTGATACTGAGGACATTCCCCCATTCTATGTCAGTTTAAAAATCCATGACATGACCCTGCATAACGCCATGTTGGATTTAGGTGCATCTCACAACCTCATGCCAAAGGTGATCATGGATGAGTTGGGTTTGGACATCACTGGTCCCTATAAGGACCTTTTTTCTTTTGATTCGAGGAAAGTCAAGTGCTTGGGTCTCATCAAAGACCTGGTCGTATCACTGGCCCAAATTCCTTCGAAAAACATGGTTATGGACGTGGTCGTGGCAGACATACCCCGTAAGTTTGGCATGATTTTGTTCAGGTCGTGGGCTGCAAAGTTAAAGGGGACTCTAAAAATGGACATTTCATACGCCACCATTCCTATTTTTGGCCACGATAGATGGCTTTATAGAGAAGAGTTGTTGAAATACATGGTAAGCAGTAAGACACAGCCAAATAACCATCCTATATACTTCGTCGACACTGAGGTTGGTTCCTCTATATTCTACAATGAGCTTGGCCTCGGTTTTTAAAATCCCCATTTTCCCAAACATAAAATACAAGATCGAAGTCAACATAGGCCGGCAGTGCTTGATAATATCAAACATTGGAAGGTGTTTGAGGACGACAAACAGGTGGAGAGATTTCTTCAAATGAGCAACGAATTTTCTAACATAAACATTGATGACGAGTGATATTGCGATGAAGACGGGAGCATAGATGCGCGCAGTAATGAAGATGTTTTCCAGAACCAAATAGTGGGAAGGGACATAGTACAATTGAAGAACAACATCATCCCAAAGGGGCTAGTTCCGTTGGAAAATTTGTTTGACAAAAATGACGTTGCTAGAAATCCCAAGATCATTGCAAATGATGAGGATGTCGAAAACTGCAACATCAGGACTGAGGAGAACCTTAAAATAATCAAATTGTTGAAAACACACAGTCCAGAGGTCAAACAAGACTACATCAATCTCATGAAGGATTTCCCAGATGTTTTTTCTTGGATTTATAATGACTTGAAGGTGTATGACACTAAAGTGATTCATCACGTCATCCCTCTCAAAGAAGACCAGAGGTCATTCAAACAAAAGTTGCTCCGGATAAATCCCCTACTACTGCCGCTAATTGAAAAGGAGGTAAAGAAACTCTTTGAAACTAAAATTATCATTTCTTTACAGTTTTCTAAGTGGGTGGCCAACTTGGTACCTGTTAGAAAAAAGAGCGACGAAATAAGACTGTGTGTGGATTTTCGTAACTTAAACAAAGTGTCCCTCAAGGACCACTACTCGCTCCTTAAAATGGACTATATTCTTCAAAAGGTGGTGGGGTCCCAGAAGATGTCCATGCTGGATGGTTTTTCGGGTTACAATCAGATGTTGGTACACCTGGATGACAAGGAAAAGACTACTTTTACGACACCATGGGGGATGTTCATGTATGCCAAGATGCCTTTCATACTGATGAATGTCGGAGCTACTTTCCAGAGGGAAATGGACATCGTGTTTGCTAACGAGAAGGAAAAGTTTATTGTGATCTATCTGGAAGACATCACAGTATACTCTGACTCCGACGAACAACACCTTGGGCATTTGAAAAGTGTTTTCCAGAAGTGCAAGAAGTTCACCATATCGCTAAATCCAAAGAAATCACATTTTAGGATGGAAGAAGGGAATTTGTTGGGGCACATTATCTCAAAAGAGGGCATTAAGATAGACCCCAGCATGGTTGAAGGAATCCTGAAAATCGGCACTTTGTGTAGTAAGAAGGAACTGCAATCCTTCCCTTGAAAGGTAAACTTCTTGAGAAGATTCATCCTGAACCTGGCAGAGACTACAAAACATATCACCTACATGCTCAAAAAGGAGAACAAGATCAAGTGGAACCTGAAAGCCAGGAATTCATTTGAAGATATCAAGGTGGCATTGACTAGAGCTCTTGTGTTATCCAGTCCAGACTTCATGAATATTTCATCATGTTTTCATTCACCTCGAAGCATACGATTGTTGGTGTGTTGTTACAAAAAGATGAGCGGAGCTTCGAGAAGCCCATAGCCTATTTCAGCCGAGCATTGAGGGATGCTCTACTAAAGTATGGCCTTATGGAGAAACAAGCATACGCCTTAGTGAAGGCCCTAAAGGAGTTCAAAACGTACATATTACACACCCACGTTATCGCTTACATGCTCAACAATTCAGTCAAGGATATCTTGACTTGGCTTGACCCAGAGGGGAGGAGAGGTAAATGGATAGCGGACATGCTAGAATATGATCTCGAAATCAAGCCCACGAAGTTGATCAAAGGGAAAGGCATTGCAAAGTTAATGGTGTAGTCGGACTACAACGTTGTGGGGATAAACTTCATCGTTGATCTGTCAGAGAATCCTCAGGAAGAAATAATTACGCAGGTATGTCATGATTTCGTTGATTCGTCGTGGTACACTAACATCATCTATGTGCTAAGGAACCTGCAAGCCCCTCCGAGTTTAAGTAAGACCAAGGCCAGATTTCTAAAGCTCGAAGCAGTTAAGTTCTTCATCCTAGATAGTTCACTATACTGGAAAGATCCCGAAGGGATATTGCTGAGTTTTTTGTGGAAAACGACGCGAAGCGAGCCATCAAAGAATTTCACAAAGGCGATTGTGCAAGACACCATTACTTGAAAAACACAGTGCACAAAATCCTAAGAACGAGTTACTATTGGCCTACCATCTTCGCAGACGTATACAAAGAAGTGTTTGACTGCCACGAGTGCCATATTTTCGATGGAAGAAGAAAGTTGCAGCCCTTGCCACTAAAGCTGATCTCAGTCGAAGCACCTTTCATGCAGTGGGGTTTGGAATTCATAGGGGAAATAAATCTTCCATCCTCAGCGCAGCACAAATGGATACTCACGGCCACAGACTACTTCACGAAATGGATAGAAGCGATCCCCATGAAGCAAGCTACCGACGCAATCATCATCCAATTTCTGGAGACAAATATCCTATTGAGATTTAGATGCCCCGTATAGATCATAACAGACAACACGGCCGCATTCAAGTCCAAGAAGATGGAAAAGTTTTGTCAGGATTACAATATAACCCTAGGGCATTCTAAAGCGTACTACCCACAAGGAAACGTCTTAGCAGAATCGTCAAATAAAATCCTGACCAGGATTATCAAAAGACTCCTGCAAGACAATAAGAAAGCTTGGCATAAAAATCTTATCTATGCGTTGTGGGCAAACCGGTTTACCACCAAGAAGTCCATCTCAACCTCGTCATTTCATATTGTGTACGACGCAGACGCAATTTTCCCCACCACACTGGGTTTTCCCGTCAGAAAGTTGTTGCAAGAGCAGGGGGCCGAGCCAGATAACACACAGAGGAGGATAAATCAGCTGGTTCACACACAGCAGATAAGGGAATAGGTGTACAATCGATCACAACTCCACTAGGAGAGGATGAGCAAAGCCTTTAACAAGCGTTATAAGCAAGAGGAGTTTTGGTTGGGTGATCTGGTGTTGAAATGGGACACGAAAAATGAGGATAAAGGAAAGCACAGTAAATTCGATAATCTGTGGACGAGTCCATTCAAAATCGGTGCACATCGCGGAAATAATGCTTATTTTCTGGAAGAAATAAATGGAGAATGCGTTGGTTGGGGGCCTGTAAATGGCAGGTTCCTCAAACATTATCTGATAAAATAAGATCTGTTTAAGTCACATGTCATTGTAAATAGACATTTTTTTAAAAAAATTGTCGAGTCAGTATGTCAGCAGAAAATTGAAGCTCGAAGTGAAGGCCCTGAGTTTATGCTGAACCTTTTAGAAACTGCATCGATAAGCTTAGGTTGTGTTTTGTTTTTCATATTTCAGTGTCTGAAAATCGAATAAGGCCCAATGGTCAGGCACCTAGTCTATTGTTCTTTGCTACCTCGCTGGCGGGATAACATTCCCGTTGGAGCCAGGTGTTAGCGTCGCCATTTTTCTCTTCAACTAGAGTCGGTTTAGTCAAGTTATGGCCCGTGTGTCAAAGCATGTGAGGTCAGGTATGTAACAACAAAGAGGTCGAAGTCAACAGGTGACCGGTTGGCCCTTGAAGTCGGGAAGGGATGTCAGAGTCCAAACATGCATAAATAAGTACGAGTTTGTTCCCAAAGAGTCAGGTCCTGTCAAAAAGGGAGTTTCTATGTGCCCCGGGTCTAGGCAAGTTGTTAATAAGAAGTCGCATCGGCAAGTGCAGAAACCATTATCAGCTCATTATGAAGGCTGGAAGGATGAAAAATCGCGGCATTCGTATCATGCATGCTCTGCATCCCTTATCATCTGTACTTTACACGTGCGGATGTGCTATGGAAAATCTGCAGTCCATTTTGAAACATCCAGTTTCCATGAATTCAATGTTCCCTGGCACGTTTCCTCCTCCCGCCTGCTCTGTTATAAATTTCAGGTGCTCTGCATGCATTCTATTCGCAAATCGGGTGTATGCATTATTTGTGATCTCTTCTCGCCAGCCCAGGTTGATCGAATTTTTCGCCCTGGGCCTTTGCCAGATCCACCGCACGCAAGACAAATACGGGTTGTGCCATGACAACCTCCCATAGCGTAAGGAAGGGTGTGTGAAGTGGCAGAAGCACCAGGGTCAAGCCCCAAAGTGACTGGGATTCATTCTCACTCACAGCAGGCGCTCCCAAGGATCCCAAGGGATTTTCACCTTTGCCCATGGAAGCGAGGATATCACACCGTGTGGAGCCTGGAGTGGAAGAAGCTGCGCAGGAAGGAAAGACATTAGAAGCCATGTCTCCCCAATAGTAGATACCCCGAAGAATGGGCAGGCCAAGGAAGAATAAGGAATTTGGGGAAACCCAAGTCCCAAACAAGTCACATGCAAGATCGATTGCTGAAGAATTACTTAGGCGCGCTATTCAGATGGAACCTGTTGAAGGTACAAGATGAGGAAGCAAGAGTAGAATGAGGAGGATAGATGTCATGGGCACTAATGTTCGAGAGACATCTCAACAGCTGAAATAGGTGCAACTTGTTGTCGCCGAACTTTACCAGGAAAATAGGGAACTGAGACAATAGCTGGCAAAAAAGACCCTTGAAGCGTCAGCATCGCAAAGCCGTGAAGGAAACGTGACATGGCTCAAGAGATAGCTCTGGGAAGTGTAAGATACAATCGTACAGTTACGCGAGGCATAAAGGACGTCGGAAGAAAGGAAGGCGAAACACCTTAGAGAACGTGAAGCGGTCGGGGAGAAAGTCTGCGAGGACCTTGCCAATGCGCAGAAGAAGCAGGATTAACTGACTTCAATTTTTGTATTCTCAAACATGTCGCAGATCTTGGCAGATTTGAAGCAAGCATTGCCCATAAAAAATTTGGTCAGTTTGGTAACGACTACGACAGTCTACAGCTGCTCGCCACGTACGCACCCTAACAAATGAGCAGACGACCAGAAGCAGAGTCATTACATTGAATGGTAGAAATCTGACAGAGCCCTAAATCATTTTGTCAACCCGTCAAAAGAAGGCAGCGACACATCACTCTCCCCCACGATGTGACCTTGTTGATAACCGAACACCCGCGACAAGAGACAAATGTTAGGATGCATTCGAACACAATTGTTCTCTATTTTTGGAAAGAAGTCATACGAAAGGTCATTGAACAAAGGACAACCGGTTTCCTAGATTTTAGGGATATTAGTTAGAGAGCAGGGTAGCCCAAGAGACACCCTTGCCTATATATTTTATGTTTTCAATGTAAGCCAAGTTAGTTGGAAAACTAGTGTAGACAGTGTCTATTGAATGTGGTTTGAGCTCGATCGAAATTTAATGCAAAAGTCCTAAAGCTTTGATGAAAAGATTCTAATTGTAGCAGTTGGATGTATTGTTTCCTTTCTTTGCGTACGTACTTCATGTATTCTCTATTCATATCTATTGTTGTTTAAATAGGAACGTATTTTCGAACCTAGGATTCGCGCCATTTAGACAAATCGTTTTCCTCTAAGTTAACTCTGAATTCATCCTCAGCGATGCTCTGAGTTGCTTCATGTATGTTTCTCCCATCACACAAAACGATTTTGCACTGAAGATTGTTGCTCGCTTAGCCTTTATCTTCTCAAGTTCAGTAACCGAGTCATTTGTTTCTATCGTTTTCTCGAATTGACTCCATAGCCCAAGGTCTTACTCTCTTGCACCAATATAACCAGAACTTACTGTTTCAAAGGTGATAAATCTAGCCGATAGCTTAGATCCATATCCTGTACCGAGATAAAGTCTTCCGAGAGAGCCCTCTCCAGGTCCGAAAGGCTAGTTTTGGGCCTCAAAGTTGGTTGAAAAAGTTACCTCTGTCATTTGTTTATCACCCAAACAGATTTACAGAGTGCTAACATGACCTACATCGAGGTGACATTGGGTGTAGGATTCCCAAGTTGTAGCACTTGTTTAGTGGTTGGTTCGATATTTTCCCAACCTACAACTTGCGTTGTAATAATAACACTTGGACAAATATTTAGGTCTGAATGAAGCTATGGGGTCCTTTCTGGCATTTCAGATGTATCTACCATTTACATCGATATTCTTTAAAATCTATGTGATGGCATCTGCACATGGGAACACCATCGGGTGTGCTCCCACTCTGAAAATGCCTCAATTCCTGATGTTTTTAAACACTTGGAGTTCATCTGGTTCTTTAGCTTCAATGGAGAAGTTAGATTTCTTGAACATATGGTATAAATCTCCCCACTTCAATGTCTCTCCATCCTTTCCCATATGTCCCGAGGTATCATTCTACGTGGCTCCGATTACATCGAGTTTACCTTCAGTTTGTTGGCCACTACCAGAGGCCTCGGTCCTGAGTGCTTTACTTGTTGTCTTCTTCCGTGGGGACATGTTTGGACTTGCAAGAAAAGGTGAGCTTAATGCAGAGATTAAAATTACACATGATATGAAATTGAATGCAACTTTACAATTTGAACTACCAGAAGACTCATTGAGGTTGTCACTGGGTAGGGAATCGTCATCTGAGGATGATAAAATGATGGCAGGCATGTTTGAGCAGCTTGGTGAAATTTTGAAGGAGAACGGGTAAAAATGTGCTTATAAAGAAAAATCAAAGGTTCAAAGATTAACTCCTTTGATGCAAATCGGAGGAGTTGGAAACAAGTTGTCTGGTGTGTATCAGACGATTTAGTGTCAAAGTCTCCGATAAAATGTTGAGGAGAGTTGTTCAAATTAGCTCCGATGCGATATCAATAGAGTTGATGACAACACCTCTGATGGGAATCAGAGGAGTTAATGCTAAGTCCCCCGAATGCATTGGAAGGGTTGAAGTTAAATTTTTCGAAGAGTGTGTTGTAGATCAAGAGAGTTTGAATAAATTCCTTTGATCACATTGTAGGATTTAATGTGAACTCCTTCGATATGATCGGAGGAGTTTCCATGAAGTGGTCTGACGGGACTTGGGGGAGAGATAAAAAAAAAATGAAGGCCAGAGTTCGAAATTCGATGTCTAGATAGAAGAGAGTGGCCTTGTCATATGTTCTTTGCTTGGAAGGGGAACTATGACTAGGGTTTGGAGAGGCTTTTGGGGGGCCACGAGGGTTGATCAGTGAGATTACTCAAATGATATTGGTGCCTGCTAGATTTTGAAGGGGACACAAAACCTTAAACTGCGTGAAGGTTGAGGTGCTAAAAGTAAATGGAAGGCATCGGTTGCAGAGGAGGTAGGGGGTAGAGATGAAAGCAAGAGGGTAACACAACAATCTAAGGTAGAATTGTGAGGAAACAACGAAACACAATATAAAATGAAACCTAACCCTAGAAATGAGCAATGCACTAGGGCTTACTTGGCAATATGTTTCTACGTGGAGGGCCGCGAGAGGCTATGGATGTGCATGAGAGAGCTCGATGCCTTTTTCGTTTCAAGAGAGTAAAATCAACTCTATTTCTTGATGCTTTAGCGAAATAATGATAAGTCGGGGTTGCTAGGTATATGTAAGGATATCGACGATTTGGCATTTAATGCAGGTTTGCTATTTATGATCAGAGGTCTTGAGGTTTAGTTATTCAATGAACATCGAAGAACTTAGTGGGAAGTCCTACAAAGTTCATCAGAGAACATACCCCAAATTCTTCCGAACGCATCGGCCAACTTGGAGGAAACTCCTCCCATGGACATCGGAGGAGTTGGAGTCAACTCCTTCGATTCCATCAAAGAAGTTGATGGCAACTCATGCGATAGCAAGGTTCATCGAAGAGAGTGAGGGGAACTCCTTCGATATACATTGGAGGAGTTAGACGAAACTTCTTTGATGTACATCGGAGGAGTTAAGGTCAACTTTGTCAATTTTCCTAGACTCTCTTAAAAATTGATTTCTTCCAGCATTTCTTTTTGCCATTGTTTTCCCATAGTAAGTAAGACTTCCCAAATAGGTTGGAGGTGAAGAGAGAAACTAATGAGAGACTTTTTCAAAAACATAATAAAAGAAGGGGGCTACATTTTATCGAAGGAAAATTGTGATTGAATTACGGAAAATGGAGGGTTGTAGTTCATGTTATCCCCATCTTGTGGATAACTAATGAGATCATGTCTCGAGGCCCTTTGGTTGCAGATATGGAGTGTCGATAGACCACATGACCAGCAGTACCCTTTGCACATATGGAAAACCCACTCACCACCACAGATGGTCACATTTTTGTAGATGGCATCCACGACACCAACTGGCTTCCGGAAGGTAGTGGGCCTTACTCCATGAGGTACAAGTCAGTATGATGGTGAGCAATATTTCAATATTCAAGCCATTTGATTATGTTGTCTCTTAGATTTATCTAGATTTCATGATATATGCTTGGACATTATGCCTTTTTCCCTGCTTCACCTTGGTGGTTGACATTGTGCCCTAGTAAGTGGTCTTCCTTGGGAATGGGTTTGCTACTAGGAACTCCCTTAATGAGCCATTGTATCATTACTGACCATACTTGCCACTTTCCATTATTATTCCCCTCCATTTCCTTATCTCTTGGGAATTTAGGGTGTATTGACCCAAGAAGGGGTTGTCCCTCATTCTATGGGAAGAAGGGGTTGATGTTGGGTAAAAGATAAAAGCCTTGTATAAAACCTTCCAGATGCTTTGCCCAGGGATCGCCCAAGAAAGCAATGAAACACTTAACTTTCAGTAAAGGGGACCCACAATATAATAAAGAATGCTTAAAAGGTTAGTTGAAGGATAGGAGGTCTCATCACGAGCTGACCTATCACATCCATGAATATTTAGTGGTATGACATTACCATCATTTGGTCACCAAACCAGGGTAATGGCTCTCAGTTGCATGGTTGAGAGAAAGGGGGTATCATCATGAGCTAGCCTTATCATTTCCACTAGGTGTTTGTGGGTGACATTTACATCATCTGATCACCATGCCAGGGAAGTGACCTTCAATCTCTTCTTTTGCTATATTGAAAGAAAATACAAAGAAAGAAAGATAAAATGAAAATGATGGGCTTGGCAAAAGTGCATTGCGAATGAAGGTACCATACACCCTCTACAAAGGCACCCATGAATGAGACACTATGACCCCTTGTATGTCATGAGCCCTATGCCCATTGAGTCTTGACCTCAATCACTTCATCCAATTTACATGGCTTAGAGAGGGATCTCTTGGAAACTCTCCTTGACCTAGGGCAAGATCTACCCAATAGGACACCTCGTCAACCCTCCTATATTCAAGCTTGACAAGTCGCATAGTGTCTTTGAGCAATTAATTGTTTGATATAGTGATCTTTGATGCACATGCTTAGATGGATTATTTCTTGATTGGATTCACTTATCATGATGTTATGACTTGAGATCCTTGGAGGGTGTGGTCATTTGTCTTTACAGGACCTAGTTGGTGGACAGTTTTGGGAGAACAAGCTTAGCTTGGGCTTCCATGGGGCTACAAGCCCAAGGTTGGATGCCAAGGGCCCACATGCCAGATGAGAGAGATCAGACTTGGAAGGCTTTGATGATGACTTTGATTACATAGCCCAGCCCTCACTTGCCACATGATTTTCCTAGGAGGGGCAAAACGTCCTATTTTTTAGCTTGATGTCATGCTTGGGGAGCTAGGGCATGGTGGTGAGGTGCCACTCATTTGACGCATGGACATTTTGAGGAGAAGAGGATATTCACCATGATGAGAGTGTTTAGATGCTTGACATGTGGCCTTTGGAGGCCTACCCATGCTTCTCCAACACCAACGACTTCCTCAAAGTGGAAAAACATCCCCTAAAGGGGTGACATCCTTCTAAAATTAGGGTTTTATTATGTGCAAATGTGAATCTTAAATGAATTACTTGGTAAAGGGGGCAAGATTAGGGGTGTTGACCCCTAATCTTGTGTTTTACCCCTTAATTTGTGGATAAGTCACCTTGGTGACATTTGTATAAATAAGAGATCATAAGATCTCATTTTAACATAAATCTCCCTCATTGTGAGAGGACTTGGTCCGAAATTTTGGCTATACTTTGCTCTTTTTGTCTCTTGTGCACTTGTTTATGGCTACATTGATGAATGGTTGATGGAGAAGTCTAGCACTAGCCTTGGATGATGTTTTCTAGCTCTTATGGTGGATTAACTTGGCATTTCTCTTGATCTTGGTATGGTCTTTTACTATTATGCTATCATTTTTTCAAGTCAAGTAT
>JASDQU010502756.1:0-23986 GCA_032191745.1 Picea mariana | reverse complement strand
AAATATCCTACTGAGTATTCTACAAATACATTAACGATCCAATCAATTGTCGATACAGAGATGGGTCTATTGAATTAGATTCTCTCAACTTCTTCAGATTTGTCATCATGGGAGTTTTCCATGGATTTTCAATCCATCATCCCGGACTTCTCAAGAACCATTTAGGAAGTTTTCACCATGGTTATGTTGTACATGAGAGGCTCTGCACCAAGTTTGCTTGAATCCATACAAGGTCTTCTTCCATCTACATACAAGGGTTTCGTTCTGGTATCCCTCAAAACTTTGAGGTTGCTCTATGTACACTTCTTCTTCAATTACTCTATTAAGAAGAACAATCTTTACATTCATCTGATGTAAACTCCAACCCATGGATACTGCAGGAGATATAATGGCTCGGGTAGAGGTATATTTGATTACTAGAACAAGTTGTCATCATGGTATTCTCGCTCATGGGAGAACCCTCTAGCCCTGGGTCTTGCCTTGTATCTATCAATGCTTAAGTCTTCTTCACAATTTCTCACATGCATTGTTCTTCATCACGACATCCTTCCATTCCTTCTTCTTGACTGATTCTAGTGGGTTCACACTAGTTCAATTGGTTGTTCTGATTTTTCTTTCTTTCTTGGAATCTTCATGTTCTTCCTCATGTTTCTCTTCAATGTTGGAGTCCATGGAATATTTTATAGATTACATGCCCTTCTTTCTTGAAGGCTCCAACCTTCTTCCATAGGAACATATATGTAGATGGAAAACCAAGGATATTCAAGGCTTCTTTTCGAATAAGACTTCTTCTAGAGTCAAACTAAACACGAGATGTTTATCATGGCTGCTACTTCTAATGAAGAACATGGGCAGATACTTCATAGTCTTTATAGATTCTTCTTGAATGGATCATATCATCGGGGATTAGCTCCCTCCTAATCCTAGATTCATGCCTGAATGAGCAATATGCATGCTCTTCTTTTGGAATTATGTGATCAGATCCCTCCATCTGAGAGAGTCCATGCTTTTGTCTGTTGCATCTCTCTTTGCTTTGCACAAAGTGTCACAAGCCTATTTTGGTTTCCTTTTGATTTATGACTTACTTCAAGTCTAACTCCTCTAAGTCTCTTTAAGTTTGTTTCTATCTATTTTGATTGTTTCCCATCTGGAAGTTGTGTCATCCTTATAAACTTCTTCTATGACAACTTTAACAAGGATTGTTCATCAAACATATTTCAAAAGGGCACCTATCTAGAGGAGATGTTAGTTCATCTTGTAAACAAGTACAATAAGTATTTATATCAATGGTATTCATATGTAGTTAAGTATTTATTGCACCTAGAAATAATAAAGTCTTTCAAAGACTGCTTTCACAATTTGTAATGTAGCAACTATCACCCTTGATATACACAATTTTGAAGCTTAACAATTTAATCAAACCTAGAACCTAAAGCCCCAATTGTTGTGGAGGTTTCACTTGTTCCTATGAATGTATTGAATCCAAGATTACAGCTTGGACAATGTCTCTAATACTTTTCCTGCAAACACACTCACATTTTGCTAGATGATATAACTTGGATAGCATATACAAGTGCATACCTTTGAAGTCTTGTAGAATCGTCCAGCTTGTCTTCCAATATGAAACTAGATACCACCTTGACAAGAATACATTATAAAATCAATCACAAGATTCAATGATTAGAGCAAGCTAGAAACTCTTAAAATTTCAACTTTGACTACAAAAATCAATTTGACCAGAAGTCAACCTTTTACTTTTACTTTGACTAGTCAAACTTCGACTAGTCAAACTTCGACCAAAAATTCAAACCTGATGTTTTTGCTAGCTGAGAGCACCAGGAGGTGCGCTAGGCTAGGGTGCACTAGGATAACAAGGAATTAGGTCAAACATTTAATCATAAGTGCCCAAACACAAGGGTTAGGGTTTTTTGCAGCTGCATAATCATAAAACCTAGTTGCAACTATAACTGGTGCCACAATGAGCTTAGAAAATAACTTCCCAATATATCTTCTTGTGGTTAGACTATCTGAAGATAGTGTGGGCCCATAACCTGTTATAAATAAAGAAATGTGCTCGTTTTTCCGTAGACAATATAACAATATTGTCACCCAACCATATGCACAAAGGCCACCCCCAAGCACCTTAACCTTGACAGACATAATAATTCTGGAGGCAGACCAATAACCAACCAAGGTAGCGCACCTTTCTTCAAGGCTAGCGTACCAAGAAAGAATAACCAAAGACCAAGCAAAAATTCCAAACCATAACCAAGAGAAATTCCAACCAAAAGCCAAAATACCAATTGCAGTAGTTGCAACTGCATTCCCTCTCTAAACTTACGCACCACTAGTCTTATGCAGTTGTGAGAGTAAGAGTGACAAATGAGCTCTAGCACCCTCTATTTATACTACTCTATCTCACTTGACTAGGCCTACTTCTCTTTTCTGGAGGCTAATAACTCAATATTAAATATTCTCTTGAGTTGACTTGTCTTCTAGGGTTATTATCCAATGTTTTAAGGTTTCTCTTGCTTCCCAAAATATTCTAGTCTTTTCAAAGGTTACACATGGAGGTTAATACCTCTCGCAGCTACCATAATATCAACAGAATGTTGTGTATGCACATGATACAAACAATAACTAGTGAACTAGCATTCCCACAACATATTCTTAATTGTTTCAAAACGATTGCAAATAGGGAAAATTAGACAACCAAAGAGAAGACTTTCACAAAATGAGCCATACTTGGAAGGCGCCAATAAATAATTGGCCATGAAAACACATGTAGCTTATATGAAACCTGCACTGACCAAAAACCATGCAATTGTTGAATCCACGGACCCTAAGCATCTAAAGAAACTCATCTTGCATTGAACATAAGACCAAGCTCATAACATTGATGCAGAAAGGAGTACAACTTATGAGAATCATATTAAACAAGTAGGTGCCCAAAACTTTAACCCTAATCATGCCATATTGATCCCGACGTATTAAAATTCATCTTGAACACATCCTTTTGTGGAATGAGCTTAACATTCTTTGTGATGGTGGGTCAATTTGAGGAGAGCAAGGCATACTACCCCTAAGGTGTGCTCCTTCCAAGAATCTACATCTTTGTCCGGCCACACCAAATAACGATACCCTTCTTACTCAACCATTGCCCCTGGAAGCATGGTATATAAACAATGCAAGTGTCCTAAGTTATGCAGCTCCAAATGGGACATCTAGCTAAATCCCAACCTACACAATTGCTAGTATTTGCCACCTAACCAAACCCGCAACCACCTTCTGGTAGACCAAACACTCTTAATTTTTTTTGTCAAAACGTCCCCTAAAGGGATGATGTCCTCTTGATTTAGGGTTTCCTTTTGTGTAAAAATAAATTTAAAGATGAATTGTTTAATATTACTTGGTTGCAAGTGGTAAGATAAGGGTTGTGGACCCCTTGTCTCATGTTTTAGCCTTGCTAATGTGGAAAAACTATGTTAGTGACATTTTGTATAAATAGAGATCATAAGATCTCATTTTAAAACATAACTCTCCCATTGTGAGAAGTATTGGACTCAAATTTCAGCTACCCTTGAAATTTTTTTTCTATCTTGTGCTATGATATGGTTTCTCTTTGGTTGTGGAGTTGATGATGATGATGCGCTAGCCTTTGAAGGATTTTATTTTGCTATTGTGGTGGTTTATCTTAGTGTTGGAACTAAGATTCATCCTCAGATTGCAGGAGGATAAGCCCAATACCCATCAAAATGTTTGTTGAGGTAGGTTTATGAATGGAGGTCAAAGGGACAAAACTCAGTACAATAATGTTTTAACATAGAAACTAGACAAGCAATGCATAGGGAAATAAGGTCCTCATTAACTTCAGTCAGTGGTTTAAGGTTAAAGGTGAGAAGAGGGAAGACTTAGTGAGAAAGGTGGACAAGTCTGCCATGCGCATCCGACTTTCAAGCAACTTGGTAAGAAAAACTTAGGCATAAGAGCACTCTTGAACTTAAGTTTCAAACATTGAAATATATCACAGTTGCATAATAATCAAACCTCCATTACCATGCAACTACAACAACTTCTCTGGATCCTCCATGCACGAGCATTTAAACATAAGAGGGAAAAAGGAAACAAGGAAAACAGGTCACAACAACATTATAATCAACCCTACATTACAATACAACTACAACCCTACGTCTGGATCCTCCATGCACGAGTGTTTCAGCAAAGATTTAAACAAGATGATGAAAGAAGCTAACTTATATTAATATGAAAGTCTCAGATCTCATACAAAACCAAAGAACAACTCTGTTATCAAAATATTACAAAATAGGGAGCTCTTCTCAACCAGTTGACGACCTTAACAAAATATTAACTTGACCTATTTATAATTGGATCAGTTCACAATTGTCAAGAATGTGATCTGGCCATTCCATTCAAAGCCTTCGTCTAAGTGTTCTTCTGTAAGACTGTGTGTGTTTCCTCCTGTTAGACGCAAGCTTATATCAGTATAGGCATGCAAGAAGAAACCATCCATGTTGTACCTCGGGCTAACAGTTCTGTCTCCTTGTCCAGAGCTTCCATGCCTTCTATTTATGGACTGAGCTGAGGTTTCAACTACCAGTCCTTTTCCATTAACTGAATCCTCTGCAGGATCAGAGCGCAGTTGGACGATTAGCCGATGACCACGTGCCTCTCATGGATTGGGCATTGAATAAGCAGATGTATTTGGGCTGCAAAAGTCAGTCTTTGTTTATTATTTGAACTCCCCTCAAGATCGGTACACGACTTGACTACTAGGGGGTGGCCACGCGTTGCTGTTTGATACGATGATGTAAGAGCACGTGATTTCGGGGCCGTCGAAAGTGGTTTGGACCCACACCGCTTTCAAGCCCGAAATGCACCGCCTCTCGCCACATAGCCACCCTGCAAAATCATGGTTTGGATTTCGGCCCGCCCTTTGGATTTTAACGCCTGCGTAGTTTGTGGTGCCGAAATGACTGGTGGTGGTCGATCTGATCGCGATATGTGATCTGGGTGAGACGACTATTTTAGCGCCCCCGCCAAAGTTTTATCCTTCTACCAACTATGGAAACCCTCCAATTGTGTCTATAGATGATACCAAACTGAAATTCACAGTGGATTTTTTTGCTGCTGCAAACTGTACTCGCCTGCCTGCATGCACCTATGGGTGTTAACTCTGACCCTGGGAAACTTTATGTGATAACACTTAGCATATTTTCCTTGAATTGGTAATAAATTTGCATTGTGTTATTATTTTTGTTTCAAGTCAAGGTTTATTGTTGCTAGATCTAGGTGGGAAGTATAAGGGCATACACCCCCACCTTAGCCTCCATCGTAATTGCACTTAAGTAATTTTTGTTTTCAGGGTTTTGCTAAGGAAGTATAAGGGCATACACCCCTTAGTCTTAAAACCCTAGCTAGGTTAATTGCCTTGGGGAATAAAAGGGTTTATACCCCCAAGGAGGTAGTAGCTTTAGCTCTTTCCTTTGACCCCAATAACCCATAATCAAAGGCACTAATCATTGCATTGTAGAAAATAAAAAGTTGCATTGGTAAACATGAAAGTTTCAAGTTTTGAAGTTATCTCTTTTGGAAGTCGTTCCTTGAGCCCTAGACTGTCTTTCCTCATTGAGGCATCCTCTTTCAACCACTAAATCTTGCTTCTATCACAAAACTAACTTACAACCATTAGGGTTGCAAAAAACTAACATTTAACCCTAGATAGATCCTAAACTAACCCTAAGAATTGGCAACAACTTTTCCCTAAATAACTACTAACCATAGCGCACTTGTTGAGCTAGTTAAAGGTGATTTTCATTGGCTGATTTTTCTTCTATAAATATTGGTTTTCTACATCCATAAGGATGATAAATATCACTGCAATAAGCTTTTGTTTTAGCCTTGCTTTTGTGATAGAATATTGCTTTATCATTGTTGAAGTTAAGCTAGCATTTACTAGCTTGACTCTTGCTTATTCAATCATACTTTTAGCACTTAATTTGCGTCCTTTATTATCTTCTATATGCTAATATATACCATTTAATTTTGTGGAAATTAGGTACAACAAGCTTAAATTGCTTGTCCAACTAACATATTACAAGTATCCTTTTTTTTCATTGTGTCTCAGGAAGGTACTTTACTCTTAGCAGGTCACTCAACTCATTTGGAAACCCTTAAAATTTCCCAAGACCATTTTCCAAGTTCCTTATACCATTTAGAATTGACCTTTAGGGACATTCATTCATAAATCTCCTTTTCCATCTCAATCCCCACTAGGGTCACCGAGATTCCCCCCTTGAGGTGACTACCTCACCTCTCAAGTGACGGGAACACTTGACTAAGGTGACAGTGGGTAGGTTCTCTCTAAGTTGTCGCCAATGGTGGTTGGGTTGGGCTTTTCCCAACCTACAACTTGTGTGATAACATTTTGGCATTGTTGCAGGGGATGATTTTGAAACCTCTTTTGAACCCCAACAACACTTTGGCAAGCTATCCCAAATCCTTTACCATAGCTTTCCTGGTGACTCCACCTAAGTGATATTCCATTTCCATAATTTTTTCGATAAGCTTGTCCTGAAGCTTGTCTGGCGACTCCACCATGGGACGAAAGAAGCGAAATATGACCCCAAAAAAACCTTCCAAAGGTCGTAATTCCTCACCCAAAAAGTCTAGTCCTCTGTCATCTTCCACTCCTCATGATTGTCCCTATGATTTTCTTATCCCTCCTTCCTCACCTATTTCCTCCACACCTCCGCTCTCACCCATACCCACCTCGCCAAATACTACATGGAGCATGTAGGACAAAGAGGCACACAATCATTTGGACACAAAAAAATCCCTGGATCTCCTCATAAACTCCTAAAGGACTTCAAGGAATGGCTCCCCAACTTTTCCAAAGAATATCTTACTACACCTGAACATCACTTAGTTTCCTTCCTCCACGTTCTAGAACCTTATGACCAACATGAAGATATCCCGATGAAGCTATTCGTTTACACTTTTGTCAGAAGGGACAATGAGTGGTTTGATAGTATTTCCCCATGAACAATCATGAATTAGAACCTCTTTCAGGAGTTTTTTACCAAAATATTTGGAAAGAAGAATGATTACCAATCCCTTAATAACCAACTCTACAAGTACAAGAGAAAGTCAAGGGAAAGTATAAGCGATTTCAATGATAGGTTTAACACGATCGTAAGAAGTTTCCCTCAAGTGTTAAAACCTTCCAAAGCTACCATCCTCAAGTCTTACGTATCAACCATGAAAGACCCATATGGAGTTTTGATTGGGAGACACCATACAACTTTGTTTGAGGCTCAAGAGAGAGCATGTGAAATAGAAGAAAAACTAGCCTCCTCTCTCATACAAGAAGAAGAATGTCTTGAAGAGACCCTTTAGATTAATCAGATTGATGATTTTGTCTCACCAAAATTCCCCCCCGATTCCATAACCTACCTACAAGAGGAATGAGAGAAGGTATATGAAAGGGGAGCTTGTCTCATGATCAATATTTTAGAAGATGAAAATGAAGTAACACTGATAAATACACCTTGCCCACCGAGTAAGATCTTAGAGTTCTAAAAGAGACCTACAACTTGCGCTATAACATTTTGGCACCACTGACGGGGAAGGTTTTGAATATTCTTCGTATCGTAATGACACTTTGGTAAGCTATCCCAAATCCTTTCCCTTAGCTTACCTAGAGACTCCACCCAAGGGACGTTCCCTTTCCACCTTTCTTTATGAGTTCATTTTGAAACTTATCTGGCGACTCCACCTTCCTAGAATCCTTATTTCCCCAAACCTTTTCCCCTTGGGAGGTTCAAGCCTTCTAAGGTTTACCAAAGAAGGCCTCCTCTCAAGTCTCTTGTTGCTAAAACCCTTTTCCATAAATCCCTTCCTTTTGCTCCAATGGCTCGCCCTTGGGAAAGAGACCTCTACAAAACCCTTAACATGCCCAATATCCAAGGTTACCCTAACAAGATGCCAATAGAAGTCAACAAGTGGTTGCCAAAGTTCCTAGGAAACAATGTGATAACTGTCGAAGACCACATTTATGTCATGGGCTGGGATCTGGACAATCCAGGTATTGATCATTAAGATGTGGTCATGAGACTATTTGCTTCATCATTGATTGAAGAAGCTCTTGATTGGTTCAAGGGACTCCCTGATAATCATATTACGACCTATGATGATTTTTCCGCCTTATTTAAAAGCAAATGGTCGAGAAAAGAATATGGTGGGACACTTGGGACTCAGTTAAATCAAATACAGAAAAAGGAGAATGAAATGGTAAAGGAATTAATTTCGAGATTTGACAAGTTGTATAATCAAATTCCAACAGATTATCGTCCTACGACATCATCAGTTCGTCTCCTTTACATGAATGCCTTTGAAGGATAGTTTCGATACATTCTTAAAGATAAAAATCCCACGTCATTGGCAGAGGCTAAAGAATTCAGTATCGACATTGAAGAGAATCTCCTTGATTAAAAAATAGAACATTTTCAGTACCCTTGCAACAAGACATAATCAAGGACAAAGGTTTCCAACAACAATGTTCCTGATCCGATTGCTCTCCTGACTCATAAGATAAACCAAATGAATACTTAGTTTGTTTAGGTACAAAACCAACTTATGAACTATATGATTACAGTGGAAATAAATTAATCTTCTCCCAGACCTCAGTTTGCCAGACAATAGAGAGATGCCATCGGTTGGAAACCAAGACCTCAGCAAGAGGCAAAGATCCCAAATAATTTCAAACCTGTTGGTACAGTTGATATAGAACCTTCGTGTCTCCCATGCCAAGAAACCCACATGGAAGATGAGTGCTCTCGACAAGACAAAGGTTATCATGATGATATAAACTTCATGATTTGCAATCTCAACGATGAATAGGTTACTCAAGAACAGATCAATGAAGCCAAAAGAATAGGAGAAAGAGAGGGGAGACTTTTGGCCTTAAGTAAATTGATAGATGATAAGAAGAAGGAATTAAGGAGGATGGAAATCCTAACTTACAGAAGAAAAAATGCTTCAACCCTTCCATCACAGCCCAATACTCCTCTTCCATGAGCAGAAAAGGTGGCTCCACCACCTCCACCACTGGTATGTGACTTGCCTCCTAAACCCACTCCTGCAGATTACATTTGGTTGAATATAGATGTTGCAAACATGTTTGGAAAACTAAATATGACGGTCCCAGTGACAGAGATGTTTAAGATCCCTTCCATAAAAAGGGAATTTTTGAGGATATTATAGGTGCCAACTGAGAAGGAGGATCCTCCCATCATGTTAAACACTATGTATCTCGATCAAACAAAAGACAAGAACCCTCCTTTCTATCTCTCATTAGGCATGAATGGCCTCCGCTTGAACAATTGCATGTTTGATTCAGGGGCCTTAACAAATGTCATATCTTTGAAGGTAATGAAACAAATTGGTTTGAAGAAAACCCAACCTTATGGAAATGTTTTTGGTATTGATTCAAGAAGAGTTAAGGTCTTGGGAGTATGTGAAGACATTGAGGTATTTTTTTATAGATTTTCCACATATCAGCGTCCTCATGGACATATTGGTGATCAATGTCCATGATGCCTGGGGGATGCTCTTGTTGAGGACCTGGTCCTCATCCCTTGGAGGTTTCCTTCGTATGAACCTTACACATGCACATATTCCCATGGGTGATGGAACGTATGAGATGAAATATACACATGTGATGAAATTGAGGGGGCCCAACTATGTCAGTGAACACTACCACAATATGCCTCCACATATTATTGAGTATGATCCATCTAAGTTACCCTTCATGCAGGAAGATTCAATAGATATGTTTCTCCCATGGATAGATAAAAAGAATATTTCACATTACCATAGGAAGGAGTCAAAATCTATTCATATTATACAAAAGGAAGATGAGAAAACTGAAGAATTCATCGAAGATACAGTGCACACAGAGCCTCCACACGATAAGAGTACACCTTGCATCGATTTTGATGAAGGGAGTCTTGTGATCATGTGGGAAAAAAGAAAGGGCAAGCCCAGATATGACCAAGAGGACAAAAATTCTTGGCTTGGCCCTTACATCATCAGGAAGAAGTCTGAAAAATAAAGGTATTATTTGACAACATTAGACGGGAGAAAGATGTCATTACCAGTAGATGGGTCTCTTCTCCAACCTCACATCCAGGTCACATGAATTCTTCAAGGCCCATGCCCCAGGTAATTAGGTAATTCATCTTGATTCCCTGCATTTGCATCTTGATTGCTCATACTAGTTTAGATGCATTTCATTTTCATCCTACTCTACTTGCATATTGATTTCATGCTTAGTCTAGAATTTTTTGAAAAACCGTCAAAACTTTCTTTTTCTATTTTAGTGGGTTTTGATTATGATCATATGAGAACAAGGATGAATAGGCCATCCTGCACTTGACAGTTTGATGTTTCCTTGCAGGAACATGTCTACCAAAATATGTTGCGTTTCTCATGCACTCTACGGTGAGAACATGTCCCCAAGTAGGAGCCAGATGTTATCCCCATTTTGTGGATAACTAAGGAGATGATCTCTTGAGGCCCTCAGGTTTCATATATGGAGTGCCAAGGGACTACATGACCAACAATACCCTTTGCATAGATGGAAAACCCAGTCACCAGCATAGATGGTCACAGGTTTGCAGATGGCATCCACCACACCAGTTGGCTTCTGGAAGGCATTGGGCCTTGCTTCATGAGGTACACGTCAGTATTATGGTGAGCATCATTTCAATATTCAAGCCATTTGATTATGTCGTATCTTAGATTTCTTTAGATTTCATTATATATGCTTGGACATTATGCCTTTTTCCATGCTTCACCTTGGTGGTTGACATTGTGCCCTAGTAAGTGGTCTTCTTTGGGAATGGGTTTGCTACTTACCACTTTCCATAATTATTCCCCTCAATTTCCTTATCTCTTGGGATTTTAGGGTGTATTGACCCAAGAAGGGGTTGTCCCTCATTCTATGGGAAGAAGGGGCTAAAGGCCCAGAGGGGTTGGTGTTGGGTAAAATATAAATGCCTTACATGAACCTTCCAGATGCTTCGCCCAGAGATCACCAAAGAAAGCAATAAAACACTTATCTTTGAGTAAAGGGGATCAACAATATAATAAAGAATGCTTGAAAGAATAGTTGAAGGATAGGAGGTCTGATCATGAGCCGATCTATCACGTCCATGGATATCTAGTGGCATGACATTGTCATCATCTGGACACCAAACCAGGGCAATGGCTCCCAGTTGCATGGCTGAGAGAAAGGGGGTCTCATCACGAGGGAACCTTTTCATTTCCACTAGGTGTTTGTGGGTGACATTGTCATCACCCGGTCACCAAGCCAGGGCAGTGAACTTCAACCTCTCCTTATGCTATATTGAAAGAAAATACAAAGAAATAAATATAAAAGGCAATTGATGGGCTTGGGAAAAGTGCATTGCGGACGAAGGTACCACACACCCTCTACAAAGGCACCCATTAATGAGACAATACGACCCCTTGTATGTTAGGATCCCTATGCCCATTGAGTCTTGACCCCAACCACTTCATCCACTTTACATGGCTTAGAGATGGATCTCTTAGAAACTCTCCTTGACCTAGGGCAAGATCTACCCAATAGGACACCTTGTCAACCCTCCCATATTCAAGCTTGACAAGTCACATAGTGTCTTTGAGCTGTTAATTGTTTGATATAGTGATCTTTGATGCACATGCTTAGATGGATTATTTATTGACTGGATTCACTTAT
Source organism: Picea mariana (assembly GCA_032191745.1). Classification (NCBI taxonomy): domain Eukaryota; kingdom Viridiplantae; phylum Streptophyta; class Pinopsida; order Pinales; family Pinaceae; genus Picea; species Picea mariana. The sequence goes on along the minus strand of JASDQU010502756.1, from coordinate 12,186 downwards.
CATGATGTTATGACTCGAGATCCTTGGAGGGCGTGCTCATTTGTCTTTGTAGGACCTAGTTGGTGGACAATTTTGGGAGATCAAGCCTAGCTTTGGCTTCCACGGGGCTATAAGCCCACATGTTGGTTATCAGGGGCTCACATGTTGGATCAGAGAGATCATACCTGGAAGGTCTTGATGATGACTTGGACGACCTAGCCCAACCCTCACTTGCTAAATAATTTGCCCAGGAGGGGCAAAACTTCCCATTTTGAGCTTGATGTCATGTGTTTGGGGCTAGGGCATGGTGGTGAGGTGCCACTCTTTTAAAACATGCACGTTTTGAGGAGAAGAGGGTTTTCACCATGATGAGAGTGCTTAGATGCTTTACATGTGGCCTTTGGAGGCCTACCCATGCTTCTCCAACACCAATGACTTCCTCAAAGTGGCAAAATGTCCCCTAAAGGGGTGACGTCCTCCTAAATTAGGGTTTTATTTGTGCAAAGAGTGAAATTTCAAGTGAATTGTTTAATATTACTTTGTTAAGGGGGGAAGATTAAGGCTTTTGACCCCTAATCTTGTGGTTTATTCCTTAATTTATGGACAAACTATGTTAGCTACATTTTGTATAAATAGAGATCATAAGATCTCATTTCAAACATAAATCTCCCTCTTGTGAGAGAACTTGCTCTGAAATTTGCGCCACACTTGGCTCTTTTATCTATTGTGCAGTTGTTTATGCCTATGTTTATAAATGGTTGGTGGAGGAGGTGTAGCGCTAGCTTTGGATGATGCTTTCTATCTCTTGTGGTGGATTATCTTGGCATTTATCTTGATCTTGGTATGGTCTTTTACTATTATGCTATCATTATTTCAAAGTCAAGTATTGTTATGATAGGAGCTAGGTGGGAAGTATAAGGGCATACACCCCCACCATAGCCTTCATCATTTATTGATTCATCTCATTGATTTCACTAGGGTTTGCTAAGAGAAGTATAAGGGCATACACCCTCTTAGCTTAAACCCTAGCTAGATAAACTTGCCTTGGGAAGTAAAAGGGATTACACCCCCAAGGAGGTAGTTTCTCTAGCTCTTGTTTATTTGACTCCATTAACCCGATAGTAAAGGAACTAGTCATACTTTTTTTTTCATTGGAGAAATAAAATATTGCCTTGGGAAACATGAATTTTGGTCATTTTTACTTCTTGCAAAGTGGATTGTCCTCCTTGTGCCTTGGGCACCCCACAGCCACTAGGGTGTCCCCATCAAGGGGCTACTTCTTGCTGTTTTTACAAAATTGCATCTTCAGCCATTAGGGTTGTGTTATCGCGCAATTTGCACTTGAAAGTAAAGGAAAGGTGAGATAAAGGCAAATTGGCGAAACTAAGACTATCCTACCACTATCACCTCGATAGGATAACTCTTTATGTTTAGGGTGGTAGGCCCAGGGGAGACGTCCCCGGTGACCTGGGGTTTTTAGAAGGCAAAGGCTTATGGCTAAGTAAAATCCCCCCCACTCACAATTCGCCACCGATCAGAAAGTCTAGCTAAACAACCAATAAAGATAATGAGAACCAAAAGTGTACATGCCTGAGACAAAGCAACAAGAAAACTATATATGTGCAAGATCACTTGCTGGTAAGTACTTCATATGATCAAGGACTTTTCTGATGCAAAGCTATTGATTGATAATATTAATGAAGCAAATCAATGATGTGTAATAGCAATAGTTACAATATGTCACTTCACAATAAATGTTAAAGAAGCTTCACAATGAGCAATAACGATTTATCATCTATATTACAATAAGAACATTCATTTAGAAGAAATGACTACTACGATTTAGCCAATATTTCAATTGCTTTAAAGATGTATAAGATGTTGCATGGATATGATTATAACATAAGTAAATGACGACAACAATAGGGTTACTAGGTTAGTCTAATCTAGGGTTAGAAGGATTAAATAATTTTTCAAAGTGTTGGATATTAGTGATCAAGGTACTCAAACATAGAAGGTCTTATATCAATGCATTATTAGGGAAAATGGAGTCAAACTAGCTGCAAAAGTTGAAGGATGAAATGATAATGGTTGGGCTAAAGACAAGAGGGATATGATGGTTGAAGTGTTGTTAAGTCAAGGCTTCAGCCTATCAACCCTATGGGAAGAAAACTCACTAAGGTGTAGTAAACCTAGGCCTTAGTGCGTCTTCCTCCTCCTTTAGCTCAAATGACAAAGTAAAAATGACTAGCTTGAAGAGTGAATGGTAGGGTGTTGCAATGGCAAGGCCCTAACATTTATCTTCAACAAATAAAATGGCTTCATAGCATAACCTAGTAGGGACTTGAAATAAGGACACCAACATGTGCTTATTACCTAGGGTTTAATCCAACAAATTTCATTAAAATGCAAGTAAAAATACCATAACCATTAAAACAAAGGAAGGACTGCAAAATTTCACTTACATTCACCAAGTATCATCAATGCCAAACCGTAGTTATAAACCTTCCACCCTAAAAATGCCAAGAATAGCCAAGAAAAGCCTCCTTCAACAAGTGGACACTAGTAATTTAAGCCCAAAACCCTAAAGAGGGTGCAAATTTCAGACCTCACACAAGTGTGAGTGAAAGATGATGAGAAAATGAGAGTAAAAACCCTCAATTTATACCATACCAATGACCTTAATTTATTGTTTAGGTCACCAAAAGGTCGACATGGCCAAAATACATAATAATATTGTTTTTACGTTAAATGTCATAATCAAACCCTAATCAAGCAAATAATGAGGACGTCATGCCCTTTTAGGGTGACATTATCCCCTTCTAGGGCAATGTTGGCCTCTTGGAGAAAAATGTTAGGCCTCCTTGGGCCTCCGGAACAAGCCACACGTGACACAACTGCCTCCCAAAACCCCCACAAATGTTGGATGATGTCATGGACGTCCTGGGTGACGGATTTCCAAGGCCAACGTCCTGGTGGAAAAGGCACAACCCCCCTGGGTACAGGTCTGCTCAGCTGCCTCTGGTGGAACGTCCTCCTCTTCCCTAGTGAAAAATCTCTAGCATGTCTCTGCCCCCTTGTTGGGGTCTCAACATCCATCTGGTGGGCTCTCAGCTCCGTGGAGGTATAAACTAATCATCTCCCCATGTGTACCCGTCCAATATGGTACCTGTCCGTCAGGTATGATCCTGCACATCAACAGATACGCCCTCCATGGGATCATAAGTCACAGGGATCATATATATGTCAATCACATCCAATCATCAATTTTATTAAACATGTGCATAAAACCCCTTTTACTCAATCAAGTGCTCGAAGACATTATACAAATCTGCAAGCCAAGTTTGGAGGAAGTGTCAGGACGTCCTATTGGGCTAGTGTTCACTAGATGTGGGATGTTTCCAGGAGAAATCAAATCCAAGTCATGTTAGTGGATGAGGTGGATAAGGGATGTCTTGACAAGGGGTGCAGTGATAGCAGAGAAATACATGGCTTACCTATGGGTGCCTTTGTAGAAGGTGAGTTGCACTTGTCCTGGATGCAAATGTTTCCAAGCCCATTCATTCCTTTTATCTTTATTCTTTATTGCTTTTTCTTTCAAGAAGCTAATCAGGGGACAATAACCTAGCATGGTGAGTAGTGGTGGCAATGTTACCCACAAGCACTTTCACGGAAATGAGAAGGTTGGCTTGTGATGAGACCCCCTTTCTCTTAGCTATGCCACCAAGATCCACTACCCTGGCGTGGTAACCAACTGCTAGTAGTGTCATACCACTAGATGCCCATGGACCTAATAGGATGGCTTGTGATGAGACCCCATATCCCCTGACTAGGTCTTGTTTTATTATTTTTTATGGGTCTCTTTGTTTCTTGCTAAGAAGCCTTTTACTGCTTTCTCGGGGATTCGTGGGCAAAGCATCTCGAGGTTTTATTTTTAGGCTTTTATCTTTTGCCAGCTGATTTTTCCTTCTGGGCATTTATCCCCTTCTTCCCACAAGGTAAGGTTCAACCCTTAAATAATTGGCCAACCCAATGCCCAGACCAGTGTAATGGGATGGATGAGCGGGAGTAATATGGAAAGTGGTAATTATGATGGGAGTGGACGATGGCTTTTCATGAATCCCCCCAATGGCAACTCAAAACCTATGGACACATGATTACTAGGGCATCCTGTCATTCCCTCCAGACATGGTCAAGTGGATAAGTATAAGATCCAAGCACTCGTTAGAAAAAAAAAAGAACTAAATGCACATATTCAAAGGGTTTGAGGATTAGAGTGACACATACCATGATACCCAGATGTTGGGTTACGAAAAAGGTATAAATATCTTCATTTTTCCCACAGTTCATGATATAATTTTGATTGATTCTTTAGATAGTTAGGAATAGATAGGAAAGAATATGATTAATATGTCTCTTAGGGTTGTTATTAAAGTTTTATTAAATAGATTCTAATTTACGATTGGAATGGTTTGATTTTGTTGCAGAATTGGATAAATAACTGTCAAAGATAACCAAAGAGATTTTGGCTATGCGTAAGCTAGTGAAGGTTGAAGACTTTTTAGGCGCAAAGCAGTTTTGAAAATAATGCATTGTCTATATTGTAACTTTATAATAGTAAAGCAATCCTGAGGATCTTTCGATCCTCAGGATAGCTTGATTTACCCAAACTATTGTAATATATAAGAGGGTAATAGATCCAGAAAAAGGAAGAGAAAAAAAACCCATTCAAGTATTTAGATTCAAAATTGCTCTACGCAAGCAGTTTTTGTAAATGTTTTACCAGCCATGGAATCAATGAAAGTTTTGAGTGTTTCTATCATTTCTGTGCTCTGAGTTTCTCGTAGCAGTACTTCTGAAGACCAAGGGCCCAGTTTGAAGGAGCTACTATCTCGTTCTATAATTGTATCAGTTCGAAGTTTGATTTCCATTTTGTGATTCAGATCTCTTTTACAATAGCCAAGGATAAATGCATAAGTGTGTTAATGATTTTATGATTGTTTGCGTATAGAAGACAGACATTTTGATTAGTTATTAATCATTGCCATTATGATTTCCATTTCTGAAGTTATTGCTTGACAGTTCCTCACATTTTCATCCGCGTTGTTCCTTTTCCTTAGATTTACGATTGCTGTTCCTTCCGGTTAAAGTTACAATAGTTGTTCCTTTCGGTTAAAGTTACATTAGCTGTCCTTTCTGATTAGATTACAATTGTTGTTTCTTTCTATAGATAGAGTAATTCGTTATTTCCTTTCCAGTAATCAGAATTCGTAATTGATAGTTAATTTTGCAAGTCCTTACTTAGATTCAATTACTGCTTTTTAGTTAAGTGAATTCAATAAATTAATTAGTTCTTTTCCATTTTACAACGTCTTAGTAATCAAATCTCTATTCCATTAGTTCTTAGAATCTTTGGTGAACGGTTGAGGAACTTGATTGTTGATGAACTCAGATTTGGTTTAGCTAAACGATTTTAGGCTACCTGCATAGACTTTGCTGATATTCTTGAGATAAAAGACAAATCTCCGGGTTGATAAATTAATGTTAAACTAAGGTTGTTTTAGGAAATCTTTAGACACCAACATTTTGGCGCCGTTGCCAGGGAGAATGTCAAAGGTAGCATAGGTTGTGTCTCTGGAGGACCAGGTATTGAAGACAGAAGGTAAGAACCTACGCAGGTAATAAGTAAAATGCTTATGCCAACGCTTATCTCCAGTTGACACTTAAGAGGCTTCATAGGTGCTTTCTTTTGTTGAAATTTATTTTGTTGTTGTGTGAAGTGTGTATGACTAGAAAGAAGGATTTTGAAAACCAAAACCCCCACCAAAAATTACCAAAGCCCAGGGTTCGGTGATCCCCGGAAGAAGCACTTTCATAGATGAAATCATCAAAAAGGGTGAATCTCAAGCTTCGGTTGGACCTAGGAAAGGACCCACCTGAATCCCTCAGGCAATAGTTTCACCAACTACGGGCCACGTTGAGATTCATAGCAAAACTGAAGGGACTGAGCAGAGCTTTCAGAATACAGATCTCCCACTGCTCAACCCCTTAGAAGAGGGAATCTCTAATAATCTGGAGGAGGGAATAGGAGAAACTAGCGGGGTCGTCAAGGCATACCCACCATCACCACTTGACCCTAAGTCTCCTGCGAAAGAAGAAGGAATATCCAAAATCCCAGATAAAGGGAGTGCAGTCAAATTCCTTGGAAGACCAAATAATCAACAATTTCAAATAGAATACCCGGATCAAGAACCTCCTGAAAATTTTTGGCACATTTTCGATCAAATGGCACAACCAAATCAACAACAACCCCAGACCTCCACGCTGGAGTATCCAATAGTTGATCCAATTTCCAATGCCCCCATGAAAGCAATCCCCTTACAAAACCTTCCAACCTTCCATGGACTGATTTTAGAAGACCCAGATGCATTCCTACTTGAATTTGATGTCCTATGTAGAGGGTATGATTACACCTCTGAACCCAAAAAATTAAAACTATTCCCCTCTACCTTGAAGGGAGCAACCCTACATTGGTTCATGGGATTGGGAGGTGGAACCATCAATTCATGGGACCAGATGAAACAAACCTTCTTGTTAAAATATCAAGATTATTGTAGAACCAGAGACCTAAAAGATGAAATCTTTCAAATGACTGCGAAAGAAAATGAATCATTAGAAGAATATGTCGAAATATTTCAGTATAATTTGCAAAGATCACCCTATGGTACATTACCAGGTGAAATACTCAAAGCAACTCTGATCAAAGGCATGATATATGAATGGGTAGAAACATTGNGCAGTCATTTGAAAGATTTCAAATGACTGCGAAAGAAAATGAATCATTAGAAGAATATGTCGAAATATTTCAGTATAATTTGCAAAGATCACCCTATGGTACATTACCAGGTGAAATACTCAAAGCAACTCTGATCAAAGGCATGATATATGAATGGGTAGAAACATTGAATCTAATGGGGAAAGGTGACATTTATCAGGAAACTTATGAAGATATTGTTCTATTGTGTATCAGGTGCTCACGAGGAAGTACACGAACCAGGTCAGGAATGCGGACATCCCTCACAAGAAATAAAAATATCTCCAGCGGGGGTGTTACACGAGCTGAAGTCGGTAATCTCCTAGAAAACTTTAAACATATATTTTAAGCACTCTGACTACACAATTGGATGTATTGCAGGCCAAACAAAAAAAGGTAGAGGCAGAGCAGATCTTGGCTATATTTTGCCACAAGTGCAGAAAGAAACATGGTCCAAGGGAATTCCCCTTGGATATAGTTCAGGTTTGCACTATTTGCGCCAAGGATCATGACACAGATGAATGCCCATCACTCCCTTGATTGAAATTTGTATTCAAAGAAGAAGAAGAGGAAATAGAACCATTATATCTGATGGCTCAACGCCGTCGGTGGTAGTCCCAGCCTTAAGATACATTTCAGGACCCTTCCTCTTTCTTTCCTGGACAGGACAATCAATAGCAGAATCCTGGACAGTATAATCAACAACAGATTTTTGGCAGCACATGGCAGGGTCAGCCATTTACTAATCAGAACTGGCAACCCCAACAGTACCCACCTGCAATTCCTACCTGGCCAAACCAACCTGCCACAAACCCCAACTGGAAAAATCAACCAACTACAAGTTCCAATTGGCCAAATTCACAATACCCCACCTCATCCTGGCAAAATTCGAATAATACCTACCCTCCACAATGGCCTAACTTGACTACCCAAAATCCAAATTGGAACCAGAACTACCAGCGCCCCATGGGGATGAATAACCAACCTATGGGGATGACCTCTCAAACCCAACCTCTGTTACAAACTCCACTCCCATTGCCCCAATCATAATTGTGCCCTCAATTACCTACCCAACCCCACCCGAATCCCAATAACATACCAACTCAACTCGTCCAGATTATGGAAAGTGGATAAGGGGAAATCAATCCAGTAGGGTGCAATGAACTTCGGTTAAGATCGGGGCACATCATCTCTCCCGAACAAAATGAAGTTCCCCAAGAACAGGGGAATGAAAAACAACCAACAATAACACCCTTGACTGTGGTAATAACAAAAGAAATCAGGCAAGGGAGGAACATAGTCGAATCACAAGACTCTGATAAGAATGCAATTCCCTCCCCTCCGTTCCCCGAAAGAGTGATGATAGCGAAACCCACCGTATATCTTGACTTCGACATTGTAGGGGAACTCAAGAATTTATACATCAAAATTCCACTCCTGCAAGCCTTGCAAGACATATCGATCTATGCAAATACAATCAAGGAGCTATGTGGGAGGAAGCCCGTCAGAAAAATAAAAAATTCATCATCAACAGTTCATGTAGTGGGAGCCTTATCTGATCTGATTTTGGGTAGAGAAACACCAGTTAAATATGCAGATCCAGGGAACCCCATAGTAACAGTTCAGATTCAGGGTTGTTCCTTTCCAAATACCCTAGTTGATTTGGGGTCGGCCATCAATATTCTAACTATGGAAACCTGCAATGCCCTGGGTCTTCACTCTTTCGACCCAACCCCGATTATGTTGCGATTGGATGATCGATCAGTGGTTAAACCACTCGGCACACTACATGATATAGCCATTTTAGTTGATTCTTGGAAATATATCGCAGATTTTCTCATCATCAACCCAAGAAGTGGACTTGAAGGGCATCCATTGATATTGGGCAGACCATGGCTCGCGACAGCTGATGCATACATAGGCTGTCAATCAGGTACAATGAAAATTGCTAGAGGAGGGGTTACAAGGAATCTCATCTTATATCCTCCAGCTAAACCTAGTCCAACGATTGTACACCCGCAATTTCCACCACCATGATATCCCGAGAAGGATCTGCGTGCCCCACTCACGATGGAAGAAGCCCTCAAGCACAAGAATCAACTATAGGATGATGTAATCAGTGGGTTTTTTAACAACCCAACCACTGTAAGTAACCCAACATGCCATATGCTCCAAGCTGTTCTAGACTGTGAAGCACAGGGAGACCTGCTGGAAGATTTAATGGAACAACAAATTCTGACTACCGCTGTTCACAACAGCAAATCCGTTGAGATTGCACCAGGGAAATCTCTGAACATTAATGCCAACCTAGAAGAGAAACAACAACAAAAGCTAATCCAAACTCTCTCTAAATACCAACAAGCTTTTGCCTGGGAGTACTTTGATATGAAAGGTATTGATCCACAACTCTGCACACACCACATTTATATTGAGAAAGACGTTTGACCTATCCGACAACCGCAAAGAAGACTGAACCCCCACCTCAGAGATATTATTAAAGAAGAGCTACAAAAGCTGTTGGATGCAGATTTTATATACCCTACCTCAAATAGTAGATGGGTTTCCCCATTAGTCATCGTCCCAAAGAAAAACGGGAAGTGGCGAATCTGCGTTGATTACAGGGAACTAAACAAAGCTACTCAAAAAGATCATTTTCCATTACCTTTCATCGATCAGGTCCTGGATACCTTGGCAGGGAAGAAATTCTTCCCTTTCCTAGATGGTTTCAGTGGCTACAATCAGATCCAGATTACCCCAGAAGATCAGGATAAAATGACATTCACATGTCCCTGGGGTACCTTTGCCTACAAAGTATTGCCCTTCGGACTTTGTAACATTCCAACTACATTCCAAAGGGCCATTCTGAGCATATTCAATGATTTGATTATCGAAGGGCTTGAAGTCTACATGGATGATTTCACCCCATACGACAACGACTTCGATCAATCCTTGAATAATCTGGAGAAGGTATTGGAACGGTGCATCGCTACCAAGTTATGTTTAAGCCACGAAAAATGTCACATGATGATGTCAGAAGGTGTGGTATTAGGGCATTACATTTCTGTAGATGGAATTAGACTAGACCCAACAAAAATTGAGGTAATTCTTAATCTACCTACTCCACACACACAAACTGAGGTACGTAGTTTCCTTGGTGCTTTAGGATACTATTGCAGATTTATGCCAAATTTTTCAAAAACCGCTGTGCCTTTACATGCTTTGACCGGTAATGTAGAATTTCAATGGTATGACAAATGCGATGTGGATTTTGCAAGACTCAAGAAACTGATCTCAACAACACCAGTGTTGAGAGGACCTAATTGGAAAATACCATTTCAAATTTCCACCGACGCCTCAGACATTGCCATAGGCGCTGTTCTGGGAAAGGAAGAAGAAAAGAAACCCTACGCCATTTATTTCATTAGCAAGAATCTAACTCCAGCCGAACTTAATTATACAGTAACAGAGAAAGATTTCTTAGCTGTTATACATGCCATCAATAAATTTCGTCATTATATAACAGGCTATCCAGTTATCCTGTATATTGATCATTATGCCATTAGATATCTAGCTAATAAACCAATTACTAATGGACGGGTCACTCGATGGTTATTATTATTGCAGGAATTTGATATCACCATCAAAGATCGACCTGAGGGAGAAAATCTTGTCGCGGACTTCCTGTCCCGCATCCCAAAAACAGACGACTCATTAACAACTGAGGATCAATTCCTGGATGAGCATCTGTTTGCTGTCTACACAAAACCACCTTGCTACACCGATGTAGCAAACTATCTAGAAGCGGGAAGATTACCGACACATTTATCATCAAAGGAAAGATGACTGATCGTCCAACGTAGTGCACGATCCACTTGGATCAGTGGATATCTTTTCCACACAGGAGCTGATCTCCAAATCCAGTGATTTGTACGAGAGGACAAAATCTATGACATAATGAAAGCAAGACATGACGAGCCCTATGGGGGCATTTTGCAGACTGCAGGACTGGACACAAAATCTTACAAATGGGCTATTATTGGCCCTCAATATTCAGAGATTCCAAGAAATATGTCCAGACATGCGACAACTGTCAGCGGATGGGGAAACCAGGTCAGGTTGATGAAATGCCCTTGAAAACACAACTAGTCGTAGAACCATTTGAAAGATGGGCACTGGACTTCGTCGGCCCCTTTAATCCAAAGTCAAATCAAAAGGCCTATAGTCTCGTTGCAACGGACTACATGATCAAATGGGTAGAGGCGGAAGCTTTACCAAATACAACAGAAGAAGTAGTCATCAAATTCCTTTTCAAATTGTTTGTACAGTATGGACTACCTAGAGAAATAATTACTGATGGAGGGTCACAATTTACAGGCCATAGAATCGTCGCCACCCTAAACAACTATCACATTAAGCACAAAGTTACTTCTCCATACCACCCACAAGCAAACGGGCAAGTAGAAAGCACCAATAAGGTCCTAGAGGCAATTCTGACAAAGACTGTCTCAACAAACCGACATAATTGGGCTACTGAGCTCCCAAATGCCTTATGGGCTTATCGTACAACCTGGCATAACACCACTGGCTACTCTCCTTACCATCTAGTCTATGGTAAAGAACCCATCTTCCCAATAGAATTCGAGATCAAGACCCTAAGAATGGCCCAGGAAATTGGACTAAAACTTACAGAAGCACATAAACGACGCCTTCAACAACTCAACGAATTGGATGAAGCATGCTTGTCTGCTGTGGAGCGCACAACTGTTATCCAGCGACAGAGAGAAACCTGGCACGACAAGCATATCAAGAAGAAATCATTCAAGAAAGGCGACTGGGCACTCCTCTATGATTCCAGATTTAAGGACTTTCCTGGGAAATTACAGACACGATGGCTAGGGCCGTATGAAATTAATGAAGTCCATGATAATGGCACGATTACTTTGAGCACCATCGATGGGTTTGGATCACCCTTTTTGGTTAATGGACACCAACTGCGACTTTACCACCAGCCACCTTCGAAAGATTCTTTCTATCAAGAAGTAACTAAAGACCCTACGGTGGAGATTTTGGTTTGCTGGGAAGGTAACCCAGCCACCCCAACTCCATAAACAATGTATTTTCTTTATACTGTACATAGTTTTCCAACTGAGTGGTTAGTTTTTCCTTGTTTTATAAAAAGTCATCTAGGAAACAAGAATCAGGACAGATAACTACAATTAGCACCTTCTTCTGTTCCATACTCCCGTTTTGTTTTATCACACGGACTCTGTCTTTTACATGTCCATGACGATGTTGTTCCTTTCTCGCGCGCCTGTTGTTCCTTTTTGAAACGGAACAACTGTTGTTCTCTTTCTCGCGCGCCTGTTGTTTCCTTTTGAACGAAACAACTGCTG
>JASDQU010502755.1:52285-64192 GCA_032191745.1 Picea mariana | reverse complement strand
AAACATTTTATCCAAGATCATTTGCCAATCCTATCAACATCAAATTAAAGGGCTTGGCCTTGTTTAAATTGTATGGACCAAGTCATTGTTATTGCATGGGGCTTTATTCAATTTCTTTTGTGCCCTCTTTTCTTTCTTTTTCTTTTCTCTTTCTTTTCTTTTCTTTTCTTTCTTTTTCTTTTCTTTTCTTTTCTTTCTTTTTCTTTCTTTTTCTTTTCAAATCATTTACAGAATGGAAAATTATTTGCAAATCAAACACACTTAAAGAAATAAATCTTAATCACTAGTTGATCCTATAAATTATAGGGTTATAACAACGGGTCCACCTAGGGACGATACTCTCCTTGTGAAGTGCCAAGAATCCTACTCCCTAGTGTCTTGAAAGATCTCTCTAGAGTTTCTTCTGCTATTTGATTTGCTTAATTATGAAAGTTTTGATGACATATCCAGTGGATCAGGGCCTTCACTGCAGGCTTCAACCACCTGGTCAATGTTATCTGCTTCAAAAATGCAAGTAAAAGAAAAAATGGTTTATACAATGGAAGTGGGTGACACATCCTTTACATGGGAATTGAGTAGTGCTTCAACATCCTGCCATTCACAGGTTCACCTGGTAGGTTTGCCCCATCACTGTTATTGAGTAGAAAAGTGTTATTTCCTCTAAATGCCTAAATCATGTAGGGACCTGTCCATAGATTGTCAAACTTGCCATGTTTTCCCTTATCTTCATTCCTAGCATCCCATCTCAGAACCAAATCACCTAACTCAAAATCATCTTCTTTAGTTCTTTTGTCAAATATCATTTTGATGTTTTCTGGATACTTCTTCTCTAGACTGCTGCAACTGTATCATCTAGTTTATTCTTCTCTGGGAGTCATTCGAATCAACTTGCATCTCCTGTAATAGTTTCATGAAGGGGACCCCCAAAGAGGTAGGGAACACTGCTTCAGTGCCATAGACCAACTGGTATGGAGACATACTAATTGACCTCTTAGTGGTCATCCTGTCAGCCCAAAGTGCGAAAACCAACTTGCTATGCTAGGACTTCTTGTTTTCTTCTAACGTTTTCTTAATGATGTTCACCAGGGTTTTGTTGGAGGACTCTGCCAGCTCATTTCCCTGAGGGCAATAAGTTGTGGAGTGTCCCAAGGTGATGTGATACTGGCTACAAAAATATATGATCTTTTTGGATCGAAATGCAACTGCATTGTCAGTTATGATTTTTCTGGGACATCTGAAACGAGACAAAATATTATTTTCCAGGAATTTAATGATGACAAAGTCAATAGCTTGCCTACTTGGAACTGCTTCGATCCATTTTTTGAAATAGTCTGTGGCAATGAGAATCCATTTGTGTTGGCCTGAAGAAGGAGGGTGTATCTCTCCGATGAAGTCCAAACCCCATTGCTGGAGAGGAGCTTCAACTGAGATGGGTTTTAGTGGTAAAGGCAGGAGCTTCTTCTTACCTTCAAACACTTGACATTTGTGGCATGAAGTGACTCTCTGATGTACATCAACGAACATTGTAGGCTAGTAAAACCCATCTCTGAGGATCTTATTGGCTGTAGTATTCCAACTCAGATGACCACCATAATCTCTTGCATGGAAATCTTGCAAAATCTTGTCAACTTCGTCTTTCAAAAGGAAATTTAACAAAATACCTCCAGGATCTTTCCAATAAAGATTACCTTCTAGAATACAAAATTTCAATGCTTTCAACTTCAAAAAACTGGCTTTAGTTTTAGTCAAACCAAAGGGATCTTGTAAATTAAGTAGGACAAATATTAGGTTTGCATACCATGGAGAGTTTAAGAATATCTCTTTCAAGTTTGGAGTTGCCTACTCTCCCTACTCATCAACTGCAACCAAGAAATTAATATCTAAAGCATGGAAATTAGATTCAGCCATTAATTTGGCTAGACCCTAACCTTTGATCAGCTTAGTAGGCTTCATCTCTATATCATATTCCAGAATGACAACAATCGATTTTCCTCTTCTGCCATCCGGATTATCCTGAGTTAAAATATCTTTTACCACTGCATTCAGAACATAAGAAATTGTGTGAGAATGGAGTATGTAAAATCTAAAGTCCTTTATGGATTTTACTAGAGAAAAAGCTTGCTTCTCCATTATTTTGTAATTCAATGCAGCATCTCTTAAGGATTTGCTGAAAAAGGCTATGGGTTGTTCATACCCCTAGTTGTTTTTCTGCAGTAGCATTGTTGCAATGGTGTGTTCAGATGCAAAAGAGAAAAGGTAAAATTATTTGGTGAAATCAAGACCGATCAAGACCGGAGCTTGTGTAAGTGCATGTTTAACCTGTTCAAATGACTGTTTGTATTCTATATTTCATTTTATTTTTGTGTCTTTTTTCAACATGTTTGTGATGTTCCTGAGAAGCTCAGCTAGGTTGGGTATGAATCTTCTCAGGAATTTTATTTTGCCAATGAAGGATTGTAACTCCTTGATGTTCCTTGGGTGTTCCAGTTTTTGAATGGCCTCTATTCTGCTGGGATCTATTTTAATTCCATCCTTAGATATTATGTGTCCCAAAAAATTACCTTCCTCTAACCTGAAGAGGCTTTTCTTGGGATTCAGAGATATCCCAAATTTCCTGCACTTCTCAAACACTCGTCTGAGATGCTTTAAATGTTCATCATCGGATTGAGAGTAAACTGTCACATCTTCCAGATAAATGACTATAAATCTGTCAAGTTCATCCACAAAAGCAATGTCAATTTCTCTCTGGAAAGTGGAACCAGTGTTCATCAAACCGAAGGGCATCTTCACATACATGCAGGTTCCCCAGGGTGTGGTAAAAGTTGTTTTCTCCTGATCATATGGGTGAACAAGACCCTGGTTATAGCCTGAGAATCTGTCCAGTAGAGAAATTATGCTGGCCCCTACTACCTTCTGTAGGATGTGGTCCATTTTGGGTAAAGGGTAATTGTCCTTTAAAGAGACCTTGTTCAAGTTTTGGAAATCAATGCATAGCCTAATTTCACTAGTTTTCTTTCTAGTAGGAACCAGATTAGAAACCCATTTGGAAAATCTCAAGGGGACTATAATCTTTGCATCATACATCGTTTTGATTTTTTCTCTATCAAGGGAAGCAACTTGGGATTAATTCTCATAATTTTCTGTTTGAAAGGTCTGTGTTCTTCTTTTATGGGAATCCGATGTTGTATGATACTTGTGTCATAGGATTTTAAATCCTCATAGCCCTAGGCAAAAAAATCTATATATTTCGTAAAAAGTTCAATGTATTTTCCTTTTTTCTCCGGTGGCAGAGATTTAGATAGTTTTATCATCTTCGGTTTTTCTTCTATTCCTATGTTGCACTATTCAACCTCTTTACCACTAGCTTCAATTTTTGGTTTTTTGGCTACATCGTTAAAATCAAACAAGTCTTCCAACGAAACTAAACCTCTAGGTAACACATTATTTTTCAACTGTAGAATATCATAATCTACATCATTTTCATTGAATTCTTCATCATCTATTTTATTTACACTACCATTCTAAAAAACAGATTTATTTACAAATTCATCATCATTTTCCAAGTCTATGTTTGTGCATTCGAAATCATTCTTACATTGCAGAAAATCTTCGATTTGATTGGCATTTCCAAATACCTGCCAATATCTTATGTTGTCAGGGACGTTTGGTCTGCACTTCACCTCCACTGTGTAATTGCGAGTGGGATGAAAAGGGGTTTTACAGGTAGTTGTTGACGTAGCCAACCCATATGCAAGTATATTTTGTCCCATAGGCATTACCTGCAAGTCAATCTCAGTAAAATTGAAGAGCATCTAAAATAACATTCCTATAGGCTCTAAGTCTGGGATGTTTTGTTGCATAATCACCTTTGATTTGCTTGATAATCAATTCAAAATCACCCCTTACCATTATATGCTTGGTGCCAACTTTCTTCAATAATTTTAGGCCGAGCATCAAAGCCTCATACTCGACTATGTTGTTAGTAAATTGGAAGTTCAGTTTGTAGGAATGATTCTCGGAATACTTTGACCTGTGGTTATGCAACCAAACTACGGCTCTAGCCCTTTTTCTACTCACAACACCATCGAAGTCCCTGCTCTAGAAGTATGCTATCAACAACTCCTCATTCTCTTCAATCATGGGGTTTCTTACTTTGACAATTGCTTTATCATCCTTCGGATTAGGTGCATCATCCTCCCATGGTGTGATTTGTTCTTCAAAGTCACCATCGTTGTATAGAATAAAAGAGTCCATATTAGAGTGTGTGGAGTATAGTGGGTAATTGTGTGCCTTTTCTTGGCTACTGACCATATACTTCATTAGTTTTTCCCTGTAAAGTCTTCTCTGTTGTCTGAAAACCAGAATGGTGGCGTAAGACATATCTAGCTGCAAGGTTCCTCTCAATTTAGCACCCTAAGACCATGATAGCAACATACCATACTTTGGGGGAATATCTGCAATAAAAATATCGATCACCATACTTTTCGTTGGGATTTGAACCAAGGTGATGCATAAGTCTTTAATTAGGCCTATACCTTTGACTTTGCTGGATTCGAAAGAATGCAAATCTTTTTAGCGTCTGGTGAAATCGAGTCCCAACTTTTCCATTACGGCTTTGGAAATCAGGTTGTGAGAGGCACCCGAATCCATCATAGCATTGTGTAATATCAAATTGTGGATGTTTAGGATGATGTAAAAAGGGGCCACAACACCATTATTAGTTTGACCATCAACTTCAGGACCAAACATGAGCTCAGGTTGATCATCGGTAAGGTTTACTATGTCCGAGTGGTGTACAGATCCAACATTCAAGGCTTTGGTACCTATCTTGGGTTCAATGCTTAAATATTTTATCACTTGAGACCTGTAAGCATTCTTGTTCATCATCTCAGAGAGGGGAATGGGAATCTTTAGTTTTTCTTGTTCCCCTTCAAGGCTGAAAGGAGCGGTGGTTTTGTTTAAAGTCTGTACTTTTGATTTATCGATAGAATATTTGTGGCCAGGTGCACCTGTTTGAATGGTTGATGAAACTTCAGTCTGACTTGTTCTTTTAAGAATTTCTGGAGTTTTCTGCATGGGATATTCAACATCATTTCGCCTAGGGAATTTCTTGGGAGGGTTTTCTGAGGTTTTCTTGGTTTCGACAGCCTTCTTCGGAGAGTTCTCATTTTCCTTGTTGCTTGTCAAGTTATACTTCCTGTGAACCTCTATTATAGAGTTCTCAAAGGCTTTCTATTCTGTTTTCTCAGCTTCCTCATTTACCTCTATTTGTGAAAGGAGAAAGATTGTGTGCTCTTCCTGGGTGAGAAAAATGGATTCATGATCGTGATCATGATCACCCATTAGTTTTATATGAGTTTCATCAAATTCCTCAATTAATTCCTCCCCATCATTGACATAATTTTCCTGGAGAGGTGGTCTAATCTGTTGACCAGGTCCCCTTTGTTCCCTTTGATCTCTAGGATCTTTCTGCTGGATCTGAGGTGGATTTCTTCTGAATTTTGGGTTTCTAATTTGAGGGGCAACTTGGTTCTCCCATGGTGGGTTCCTGTCAGTTATGGTGAGTCTCTCCATCATTTTCTCCATATCTCTGGTGAGAGAATCTAATTTTTCATCTGATGAGGAAGTAGAAGGTTCTTCTTTGATGGTGACCCTCTTTTCTGTTCTCTGCCTGGCCCTTCTGGATAAAATATTAGCTTCCACACTGACAACACTTCTTTGCATGTCTTCCAGAGTTGTTGTGTTTCTTTCTCTCAACTAATATGAAATTTGAGTGTCAAAGCCATCAGGGAATTTCATTAATGCCAAACCTTTTGGTGGTTTAATATTAGTAGGGATAGCATTGTATAGATTGTTGAAACAAGTGCAGTAATCATGCACTGTCTCTCCTTGGTTCCTTCTTATGTTCTCATACTCTGACAGAATCTAGAGAGGATTTTTCTTTACCTCCCACCTGTCAAGGAAAGTTCGATGAAAGACATCAATATCGGTAATAGTAGCATCAGGCAAGGTTTTGAACCACTTTTTAACCTCTCCAGTCAGACTTTGTGCAAATAATCTCATATGCACATCGGCTTCATCTACTTCCTGCAGGTCAAAATAATCATTCATTTTGTCAACATGTTGTTGGGCACTCAGGGGACCAGTACTATCAAACTGATGAAGTCTAGTTTGGTAATATTGAGGCATGTCATGTAAAGGAGCAACCAATACAAATGGAGAATATATTTCTACCATGATTGGTGGAGGAGATTGAACAACAATCTATGTGATAGGAGAGGTAGTGACTGAGGCTAAAGAAGATGAAGGGCTTGGAGGAATGGAGTGACCTGGTTTAGGTTTAGCAGAAACTACAACAATAGTTAAAAAGGAAGTTCGACAGAGTGCTGAAGATGGAGTTTGTCTAAGTCTTGACCAAGATTCGCAATTAGATCTTCGAACTTATCAATCTCGGGGTGAAAATGTTGATCAAATTCAGCTCTAGAAGAGAGTATTTCAGGGGTCATGGGATGAAAGACTGATTGATCTAAGACCGTTTTACTGAAAAAACTGTCATATTTTTTCCTAAAAAGATTTGGTTGAAAGGATATGTCACACACCCACTACGACAACTAAGTTTTTTTTTTTTTTTTTGTCTTTTCTTCGAGGGACATAATCCTCCTCCATGTGACCACCTCTGTGAACATACTTTCGAGATTTTTATTACAAGGAACCCTTGTTCCTTCAATCCCCAAAACCTGAAAGCTTGGTATCATTCGGATCTATGGTCCAGATCGTCAACTTGATCAACGGCCTAGATTAAATCCCAACATTCTACCTTTCGGGATTTCTGGTGGGCTCTTCACTCCTATTCCTTCGATGTCCAAAACCCTGGTGGCTTTAGATCTTCGCCACACGTTCTCTACAAATGGAAAATCCAAATCCTTTCAGGACTCCTCCTTCCTACCACATGACCCTGTCCTGTGACCTAGGGCTCATCCACAAAGTGCGTCAGGGTTTCGTGTACCGGGATTTCGCGACTTGCGAAAACGAGGGGTCTTGCCCTTTTGTTTCCCAGGTGCTGAAATGCTAAAACTTATTCACGTTAAGCCGATTCGGGGTTTCGTATATCGGGATTCCATGACTTGAGAAAACGAGGGGTCTTTCCCTTTGGTTTCTCGGGTGCCGAAATGCCGAAACTTATTCATGCTAAACCGATTCAAGGTTTCGTATACCGGGATTTCGTGACTTGCGAAAACGAGGGGCCTTTCCCTTTGGTTTCCCGGGTGCCAAAACGCCGAAACTTATTCACACTAAACTGATTCGGGGTTTCATATACCATTATTTTGCAATTGGAAAAAATGAGGGGTCTTGCCCTTTGGTTTCCTGGGTGCCAAAACGCCGAAACTTATTCACGCTAAACCGATTCGGGGTTTCGTATACCGGGATTTTGTGACTTGTGAAAACAAGGGGTCTTTCCCTTTGGTTTCCCGAGTGCCAAAACTCCGAAACTTATTCACGCTAAACCGATTCAGGGTTTTGTATACCAGGATTTCGTGACTTGTGAAAATGAGGGGTCTTGCCATTTAGTTTCCCAGGTGTCGAAACGGTGAAACTTATTCACGCTAAACCGATTGTCCAGAATATCAGGGATGATTTTAGGGGCTAAATTTCGCTCATGGGCTAATTTTCCATGGTTTTTCCAAAAACGAGTTTTGCTATTTTAAAAATGATTCGTCCAGATTCTATAGGATAAAATTATTTTACCTTAAAAATCGCCAAATTTTATAAAAACTATATAAAATACTTATAAATTTGAATATTTTTAAAAAAATATCGCCAAACATTTATAGTTGACATATGAAGGATTAGTAATATTTGCCAAAGTTTCTACATTTTAAAATAAATTTCCATCCTTAAAATCATCCTTGGTCTAGATCACTCATGGATCAACGACCACAAACACGTCGCGATTTTGCAAATCATGAGTTCATGCAGTGCTACACTTTGACCACTCCAAGTCGTGAGTTAGCGAAATGCTACCCGACTACCACGTGACTTGTGCCGATGGATGGTTCTAAATACTTTGGGACTTTCAGGATGTTTGTCGAGTCCAATCTCGTGCCTATGCAAAGGTTAAGATCGACAGTCAATAGAGCTCCGACAGATCCTTGGATCTATGGTCTTAGATCCCATCTCTACTTGCAAAGGTTGAAAGGGTTGAGGTGTTAACGTCGACGCTCCACCTCTAGATCCGTCGGTCTTGACTGATCTCGGGTATTTTCGAAAGGATTCTAACCGTTCATCTACCAAATGATGGGGTATTCTCTTTCGATAACTAGACTCGTTGTCCTTTTTGAGCTTGAATCACAAGATTCAACCTCTCGGAGCTTCAAACTCCCATGACTTCGAAACCTAAGAGAACTACTCTTTCTTGTACAAGGTTTCCAGACTCAGATCACATGATCCTTTAGAGGGTTCTTCACTAATTATCCCTAGGCTTGGTGACCTGACTGAAAAGGCTTCCTAATCCGCCGAGCTATGAACTCTGTGACAGGGGTAAAGTAAACTTGTGGGTTTACTATAATGGTAGTCTTTTTAAGGAACTCACTCCGGCTCTGGAATGCGAGGAAACTTCCTGGGAGGAGGTGCCTTTAGGAAATCAAACCAGGACATAGTGTAAGTTAAGTAGATGGGACAAATCTCAAGGGAACAGACTCGTATTCTGAACTTATTCATTCTATACATAAACCGATTATGTTCATATAAGTATAATCATGCATTCATTATTTCCAATCAAAACACAAGGCAAACACTTCTATACATAAACCATTTATGAGCGTATAAACACGAACATGCGTTCGTGATATTCAATTCAAAATATAAGACATAACACTTATTAGAAACACCAGACATGACGCGACTTCTGAGAGGGGTGCTCATTTCCACCCAACCATAGGCTCAGTGACTCTAGACAGATTTACCACTAGCCACCCCTGAGCTAGACCACGATGCTTTAAGATTCAATCTCCTACTTCCAGCTCAACGAAATTCAAGGACGAAGGTTACTCTCCTTCTCCTCTGTTCAGAACTCCCCTGTATTTCTAGAGTTCCTTCGATTTTTCTTCCATGATCCCTGTCACGTGTGTTCTCCCCTCTGTTCTTCCCACACTTCCTTTCTTGCCTTTTTTTCTGCAACATTGCGTGTGGCATGAATTCCCCCGTCTGTGGTCAGGTCTGAGAGCTTCTACAGATGGGTGGTTCTCCCCCATCCCCTCATTAACTCTTGAGGAGCCTCCCCACCTACCATCCTGGCGGGTAATTCATTCCAGGGTTAGAGAGTTGCTTTGGTCTTTGAGCAAGTAAAAACCAGTACGGTATTGGTTTGGTGGAAGTTAACGCAACCATTCCAGGTCACTTCCACCACCTCTCATTATCCATCATGGTCTCTTTTAGAACATACCCCCTACCAACAGTCATGCAACACATAATCATAACATAATTTACATTCATTGAACTTTTATACAAAGGTTTGTCAAATCAAACATTCACATCTTTGAGTTTCCCATAGTTCTTGGCCAATATAGTTATTTTTACAAACTGGGGGAAACAGGGTGTTACAATTCCCTCCCCCTTAAAGGAACATTTTCCTTGATGTTCTATCTATCAATATGACGTGTATGTACATAAGTAAACAAAACCGGATATGACTATTTCATGGCATCTTCCATTTCCCATGTAGCCTCATCTGGGCCAAAATGCTTCCACTACACCTTGACTTGTGCAATGGTTTGGTTCTTGAGTGGGGTTTCCTTTCTGTTCAGTATGCATTGAGGTTCTAGCAGGAATTCTCCCTCCGGTTCCACCTGGATCACATACAAGTCAATTATAAGATTAGAATCATGTATATATTTCTTCAATAATGAAACATGGAAAACATTATGTGCTTTTACTATGGGAGGAAGTGCTAGCCTATAGGCTACAGGTCCCACTCTATCTAGAATTTCAAAGGGTCCAAAATACCGAGGTGCCAACTTGGCACAAGATCCCATCCTCAGGGAACTCTTCCTAGGCCTAACTTTGAGATATATGTGGTCTCCCGTCTTGAATTCTCTTGGAGTTCTCTTTCGGTCAGCGTAACTTTTCTGTCTGTTCTGAGCGACCTTTAGATTTTGTTTTATCTGAATCACTTGTTGTTCCATTTCTTTCAACATGTCGAGTCCAATAGTAATTCTATTTATGGGATTACTCCAAATGACTGGAGTGTTGCACGACCTACCGTAGAGGACTTCGAAAAGAATCGTCTTTAGGATTCTTGGTAGTCGTTGTTGTAGGCGAATTCCACCAGTGGTAGGTAATCTTCCCACTTTTTGGGTTGATGCATTACATGCATACTTAGCATGTCTTCTAATATTTGGTTCACTCTTTTTGTCTGTCCATTAGTTTGAGGATGATAGGCTGTGCTAAACAGTAATTTGGTCTCCAGACCAACCATCAAGGATTTCCAAAAGTTGGAAGTAAATTTTGTGTCTCTGTCAGACACGATCTCTTTAGGCATACCATGTAGTTTGAATATCTCCTTCATGAATACGTTGGCGATGTCTATTGCCTTGCAAGTCGACTTGATGGGGATAAAATGAGCGGACTTGCTCAATTTATCCACCACTACCATGATGGCGTCATTCTGTTTGGTCGAGGTTGGTAATCCGGTGATGAAATCCATGGAGATGGTTTCCCATTTCCATTCTGGGATTGGTGGAGGTTGTAATAATCCTGCTAGGTGTCGGTGTTCTGCTTTAACCTTTTGGCATTCTATGCATTTGGCTAAGTACTCAGCTATGTCTTTCTTCAATCTAGGCCAATAGAATTGTTTCCTGGTGGCCGTGATCATCTTTTGGTATCCTGGATGACCAGTATATGGTCTTTTATGTAGTTCATCCATTATGAACCTCTCCAGGTCATCACAATCTGGAATATATAATTTGTTTTTGTAAGTTAGCAGACCTCNATGGAAGAATGTGTCTGTTTCTTGTGCATTTCTAACTCTTTCTTTGACATTCGTCTCACAGGTGCTCACCGCTGCCAGGTGAATTGTTTTCATACTTCTGCTAAGGGCATCAGCCACCTTATTTTCCTTTCCTTTAACATGTTTGATTTCAAAATCAAACTCACTAAGGAGGGCCATCCACCTAGCTTGTTTGGCATTGAGCTTTGGTTGGTCAAACAGATATCACAATCCACAGTGGTCTGTCATAATTACAAATTTCCTTCCCAGGAGGTAATGCCTCCACATTTTTAAGGCGTGCACTATGGCGGCCAACTCTAGATCATGGGTCACATAGTTGACTTAATGCTCATTCAATTTTTGGGATTCATAGCAGACTACACTTCCTCCTTGCATAAGGACTCCTTCGAGCCCTTCCTTGTAGGCATCTGTGCACACGAGGAAGTCAGCTTCGAGATCGACGATCTTCAACACGAGTGCATGGGTTAGTAGATGTTTTATGGATTGAAATCTTTCTTCACATTCTTGTGTCCACGTGAATTTAGCTCCCTTCTTCTGGAGGGAAGTGATTGGACAACCAATCTTGGAGAATCCTTTTATAAATATCCTATAGTATCCTGCTAAGCCCATAAAGGATCTGATATCTGAAACTTCCTTTGGGGTAGGCCATTCCATGATAGACCTGATCTTGGCAGGGTCTACTGCTACTCCCTCTTCATATATGACATGGCTCAAGTAATGTATTTGCTTCTGGAAAAACTCACACTTGCTAAATTTGGCATAGAGTTGATGTTCTCTTAGCACTTGAAGCACAAGTCTAAGATGTTCCTCATGTTCCTCTCTATTCTTGGAGTAAATTAATATATCGTCAATAAAAACCAGTACAAATTTGTCTAGGAATTTGCTGAGCACATTGTTCATCA
>JASDQU010502755.1:28256-44090 GCA_032191745.1 Picea mariana | reverse complement strand
TTGAGAGAAAGAAATGCAACAACTCTGGAAGAAATGCAAAGAAGTGTCATTAGTGTGGAAGAAAATCTTCTGGCCAGAAGGGCTAGGCAGAGAACAGAAAAGAGGGTCACCATCAAAGAAGAACCTTTTACTTCCTCATCAAATGACAAATTAGATTCTCTCACCAAAGCTATGGAGAAAATTATGGAGAAACTAACCATAACTGACATGAACCCACCTAGGGAGAACCAAGCTGCCCCTCAAATTAGAAACCAAAACTTTAGAAGAAATCCACCTCAGATCCGACAGAGATATCCTATAGATCAAAGGGAACAAAGGGGACCTGATCAACAGATTAGACCACCTCTCTAGGAAAATTATGTCGATGACGGGGAGGAAGTAATTGAGGAATTTGATGACACTCATATAAACCTAATGGGTGATCATGATCACAATCATGAATCCATTTTTCTCATCCACGAAGAGCACAAAATCTTTCTCCTTTCACAAACAGAGGTAAATGAGGAAGTTGAGAAAACAGAACATCAAGCCTTTGAGAATGCTATACTGGAGGTTCACAGGAAGTATAACTTGAGAATAAAGAAGGCAAATGATAACTCTCCGAAGAAGGCTTCCGAAACCAAGAAAACCTCATAAAACCCTCCCAAGAAATTCCCTGGGAGAAATGGTGTTAAATCTCCTGTGCAAAAAACTCCAGAAATTATTAAAAGAACAAGTCGGATTGAAGTTTCATCAACCATTCAAACAGGTGCACCTATCCACAGATATTCTACCGATAAATAAGAAGTACAGACTTTAAACAAAACCACCTCTCCTTTCATCCTTGAAGGGGAACTAGCAAAACTAAAGATTCCCATTCCCCTCTCTGAGCTGATGAACAAGAACACTTACAGGTCTCAAGTGATAAAATCTTTAAGCATCGAACCTAAGATAGGTACCAAAGCCTTGAATGTTGGATCTGTACACCACTCGAACACAGTAAACCTTGTCGATGATCAACCTGAGCTCCTGTTTGGTCCTGAAGTTGACGGTCAAACTGATAATGGTGTCGTGGCCCCTTTTTACATCAGCCTAAACATCCACGATCTGATATTACACAACACTATGCTAGATTTGGGTGCCTCTCACAACCTGATGCCCAAAGCCGTGATGGAAAATTTGGGACTCAATTTCACCAGACCCTACAAAGATTTGCATTCTTTCGACTCCAGCGAAGTCAAATGTATAGGCCTGATTAAAGACTTATGCATCACCTTGGCTCAAATCCCAGAAAAAAGTATGGGGATGGATATTTTCATTGCAGATATTCCCCCCAAGTAGGGTATGTTGCTATCAAGGTCTTGGGGAGCTAAATTGAGAGGAACCCTGCAGCTAGATATGTCTTACGCCACCATTATGGTTTTCGGACAACAGAGAAGACTTTATAGGGAAACACTAATGAAGTTTATGGTCAGTAGCGAGGAAAAGCCACACAATTTCCCACTATACTCCGCACACTCTGATATGGACTCTTTTATTTTATACAACGATGGTGGCTTTGAAAAAAAAATTGCACAACTGGAGGATGATGCACCTGATCCAAAGGATGATAAAGCGGTTGTCGAAGTAAGAAACCCCATGATTGAAGAGAATGAGGATTTGCCAGCAGACTTCTAGAGCATGGACTTCGATGGTGATGTGAGTAAAGAAGGAGCTAGAGCCGAATTTTGGTTGCATAACCACAGGTCAAAGTATTCCGAGAATCATTCCTACAAAATGAACTTCCAATTTACTGACAACATAGCCGAGTGCTCGGCTTTGATGCTCGGCTTGAAATTATTGAAGAAAGTTGGCGCCAAGAATATAATGGTAAGGGGTGATTTTGAATTGATTATCAAGCAAATCAAAGGTGAGTATGCAGCAAAACATCCCAGACTTAGAGCCTATAGAAATGTTATTTTAGATGATCTTCAATGCTTTACTGAGATTGACTTGCAGGTAATTCCTAGGGGACAAAATATACTTGCAGATGGGCTGGATATGTTAGAAACTACCTATAAAACCCCTTTCTGTCCCACTCACAATTACACAGTGGAGGTGAAGTGCAGAGCAACCATCCCTGACAACATCATATATTGGCGGGTATTTGGAAATGACGATCAAATCGAAGATTTTCTGCAATGTAAGAATGATTTCAAATGCACAAACATAGACTTGGAAAATGATGACGAATTTGTAAATAAATGTTTTTTAGAATGGCAGTGTAAATAAAATAGATGCTGAAGAATTCAATGAAAATGATCTAGATTATGATATTCTATAGTTGAAAAATAATGTGTTACCTAGAGGTTCAGTTCCATTGGAAGACTTGTTTGATTTTAACGATGTAGCCAAAAAAACAAAAATTGAAGCTAGTGGTAAAGAGGTTGAACAGTGCAACATAGGAATAGAAGAAAAACCCAAGATTATAAAACGTCTAAATCTCAGCCACTAGAGAAAAAAAGAAAATACATTGAACGTTTTAAGGAATATATAGATGTTTTTTCCTAGGGCTATGAGGACTTAAAATCCTATGACACAAGTATCATACAGCATTGGATTCCCATAAAAAAAGAACACAAACCTTTCAGACAGAAACTTAGGAGAATTAATCCCAAGTTGCTTCCCCTGATAGAGAAAGAAATCAAAAAGATTTATGATGCAAAGATTATATTCCCCTTGAGATTTTCCAAATGGGTTTCTAATATGGTTCCTACTAGTCAATAATGAGCAAGGCTAAATAAACCTTAAGTGCAATCTAATTCGCAAGTCTAAATGACAATTTAGACAACAATTACAAATCAATCTACCATTAAGACAATCTAACTCAACAATTAACAATTGTATAACACATTAACAACAAGACAAGTTGTACATTACAAGCTATAAATGCCATATAATTCAAGCTACACATTACCAGAAAAGTCGCTATACATTCAATGAGAATTAATGCCATATACATTCAATGAGATTTACTGCCATATGCATTCAATGAGATTCAATGCCAAATTCGTTTAATGAGATTTAATTGCTATATGCCTGATCATATTTAATGTCATTCAGAGCCATTCAATGCACTTGATTCCATTGTTAAACAATATCCTACAACCATAATTATCATTGCTAATTAAAAATAGAGGAAAGTTGTCCAGAACCATAATGCCAATTATTAATGTTGTCAAGAAAATGTAAAAAAAAAACTCAGGGGTAAGAACACTGAAGCAATTAGTTAGTTGTCTAGTAAAATTTCTAAATTTGTTGTCATCAACGCAGAATCAATTAGTGGTATGTATAACATACAAGGAAGATATCGTTGTCTGAAAAGATATGGTTGTCAAGTGAAAATAGAAACAAGAGTTTAACCAGAAAATTAACACCATTCACTGTCTAATTAATGATTTAATCAAATATAAAGTCTAGCTAACTGTTGTCATGTGGTTAGCTGTTGTAAAATTAGGATTACTACCCAGGCCACAATTCTCTACCCACAAACAACGCTACCTAAAACCCAATTTCTATCCAAATCTATCAGCAGTTACATACATACATGTTCTCAAACGCAGAGGTAATTATAATCCAGCATGTCATTAAGTTGGTGTCCCATTGAAGGAATAAAAAACTAAATCCAATTGCCGACATGTCAATGTAAAATCACAGTCAAGGGGGTAAAATCACAATCTTGGTAAGTAAATGTAAAATCGCAGGCTTGGTAAGTAAATGTAAAATCGCAGTCTTGGTAAGTAAATGTAAAATCACAGGCTTGGTGAGTAAATGTAAAATCGCAGGCTTGGTAAGTAAATGTAAAATTGCAGTCTTGGTGAGTAAATGTAAAATCACAGTCTATGTAAGTAAATGTAAAATCATAGTCAATGTAAGTAAATTTAAAATGGTAGTCAAGTAAAAACAATGCAGAGTGATAAGTTCAGACAATGAAAATGCCTTCATAGTAGCATAACGCAGAGAATAAAGGCCGACTAGATGTAAGAAGAAGCCCAACAAAAATTTCCCTCACACAGATTAACATGCAAACAAAATCACAGTCTCAATTGTCTTCACACATTATAGTGCAAAGGTAAAACCCAAGCAAAGAATATTGCCATAAAAAAAAAAACTCAATACAGAGTTAAGTAGTTGGGGAGGTAATACAACGTAGAGCTAAATTTTTCAGCAACATTTACAAAATCATAGAGTTAAGTCGTAGAGCAAAGGAAAACCAGAAGTAAGGAAAAACGAACAATAAACTGCCAGGAGAATCATTAGAACTCAGCCTTGAATGATTACCAGGGAGGGTATTAAACGCAGGGATCAACACAAGGGTCATAAGCAGTTCACTGCAGGAAGAAAAACCACCACAGGTGTAAGAAAATTACTCAACCAGGAACAATCAATAGGGTTATAAGGCTGGGCAAAAACATCCTTCGTTCATCATCCACACGTAGAAAAGTAGGGCATTTGGATCTATAGGTCTATTAACACCGAAGTGACGACTGTCGATTTGGCTCCCGGCCGACTACTCATGCGTGGACTGATGAGCTAGGGACGAAGGTGAAGAAAAAGCACAAACTCATCACAAAGAAATAAAACCATAGGACGGTCACAACACGTAGGGAATAGAAAGTCAAGGGAATCAATCAACAACGAGCTTAAGGTTGTGGGGGAGATTCAATTATCAATTAAAATGATGGGTCAATCCTTTTCTTTACCCAATTAAAATACAAAACTAAAAGCGTAAAGTATACTAATAGTCTACCCTGCCGAAATAAAGGAAGCATACCATAGCCCAAGTTGCCCGCTCTGATTTGTTGTCCTGCATGCTCCATGCAGCTCCGCTTGCCGATCGATTAGACTTTGCTGGTACCTCCCAGCCAATGCTAGGGGTACTCTTCTTTCCCCTTAGCCCCCCGAGCCACAAAAGGGCCACACACACTAAAACAGAGAGCAGCTAGCTCCCATCTCGCCTCACAAGGCCGAGCTACCACTCCTCACCGAGCTGGGTATCCCAACTCCCACAAGCTAAGTCATTCAAGTCTAAAATTTTGTAGCGTAACGTTACGCATAAAAGAAGAGATCTATCATCCTTCTCCTCCCTCCATTATATAGAGTTCCCAAGTCCTTTACTTTCCCAAATTCCCATTTAATTTATTTTTCAACAATTTAATTCATAAAATCCTCCCCGTGCATGTGTCACCCATCCCCTTCATTGCACCATGAATTAATTTCATTAATTAATTAATTACTCCTATTTCCCTCACCCACCTAAAGGCACTCCTAGAATCGCTCCTAGGTGTCCCCATATTCCCTTAAAAGTTTTAATGACTTCCCCCTTACTAATTTACTAGTTGAGTTTAATTTAGAAAGTTCTTAAATGCTATATACCTTACTAAGTTAGACTTTATGCTTTTTCCTTGTGTTTCCCCTTTCTTTTTATGTTTCCCGCTTTTTCCTAGTTTCCTAATTCTTTTAGATTTCCCTCTTTCCATTTTAATTAAAACTCAAATTGGCAGGTGTAGAAAATCATTTTTTTCCCCTTTTCCTTATTAATTAATAAATTTTTAATTAGCATAGTGACAAAACATCATTTCCCTTTTTCCCCCTTTTAAATTTTATCCCTAAAAGATATTTTTTATAAATTAAAAGAATTACTTACCCCCTTCTCGACAAATGATTAAAGATGATTATCATTATTATTTATTTATTTTTATTTTTATTTTTATATAAATAGATAATAAAAAAATATCACAAGTATCACTTAGACCTAGACTTTATTTTCCTAGGATGGGTGACATTTTATTAGGGGAAAATGTTTTAAATATTTCTTATCACATTATTCGTCCTAAGGCCATCTAGGTTTATCCATTTATTAATTAACAACGTGACGTTCCCTTCAGGATGCACTAGGTGCTCCAAGGGTGCCACTCGCCTCATTATGTTTCCCTTGCACGAAGTGCCCTTCATGAAACACTACGTGGTCCAAGGGTGCCACTCTCCTCTATCCATTTTTCTTGCATGGTGTGCCCTTCAGGACGTACTACGTGCTCCAAGGGTGCCACTCACCTCTTAACTGACTTGGTAGACATCAAAAACCCTGGATTCAATACTCCACTAGGTGATCCTGTGGGAGACTAAGGGCCTCTAAGGAATAAGGCCCCTTCCTTATTGCGCACCCGTTAGAATCATCGTGAGCGAAGATCATAGTCGGCCCTCACATCATCATGGGTCTTCTCGAACTAGGTAATCGTTAACCTATAGTTCAAGCCACGGCGAGAGTGCTAGTAGGTTGTGGCAGGGTTGTTGTCCACACCTCTCCCTCAACATCTCTGGTAGCCATGCATGACCCCTCTACTCCACATGTGAGTCTAGTCGGCAAGCTATCATGAGCCTGCATCATCAACGAATCATGTCAGATATAGTATCCATAATCATATCATCTAATCAGATGCACAAATGTCATATATACAAAAATCAAACCCCCAATAGACCACTCCTTGACTTGATCTAGAGTCCAAGGGGTTTCATCGATGCCTCTGCATCCTCGAGGCCCAAAATCCTGCACACTCAGGAAAACTGTGTCAATAGCACCTGTCTATGTCAATACAGCAAAATAACATGTCATCAATTCATAGCGCCTTATAATCATAGTCAAATGCCCAATAGTATAATAATTTTGATCACTTGTAAGCAAGTGTCCTCAAAGAATAAGTTTGCTCAGTGCGCACAAGAGTGGTATGTTACATACACCCCTCTTGGTCTAAAATTCGTCCTGAAGTTTCATAGTATATAAGTGTCAAAATAATGTGTATCACTGTAACATAAGTTTGTCTATCAAACAAAAATGGAAACTATTGGCACATATCATATGAGTCCTCCTAGATCGTTGAATGCAAACTATAGTTGACCCACTGGACCTTGACCTGATCTATTGTTCGACGTCGTAGATGTCGAATGCGATGATCCAGGATGCGGATCGACTCAGCCGTGAGCACCCCCTCACTCGATACCTGTAAGGAACTCATGTCAATAACATGTGTAGGATCACTAATATAATGTCTCAAAACAGATACGTGAAAAACACCGTGCATACGCCTCAAAGAATCAGGCAAGGCTAGTCGATAGGCCACGGGCCCCTTTCTTTCCACGATCTTGAAAGGTCCCATGAACCTAGGTGAGATTTTATCTCACTTTCCAAATTTGATCGAACTCTTATGCGGTTTTACCCACAAGAAGACTTGATCGCCAACTTCGTAACTACAGTCGACACAGTGCGCATCGGCATAACTCTTCTGTCGATCCTGTGCTTCTTTAATCCTTTGTCTTATCATTTGCATTTTCTCTTCCATTTCTTGGATCGCTTCTGGTCCCACCAGGACCCTATCCTCAAGCCGATCCCAACTCAAAGGCATCCGACACGGTCACCCATACAGGAAATTGAAAGGCACCATCTTAATGGTGCTTTGGTAACTGTTGTTATAAGCAAATTCTACCAGTGGCAAGAATTATTCCCAACACTTTTGTTCCTCCATCACGTACATGTGCAACATGTCCTCTAAGGTCTGGTTCATTCATTTGGTCTTCTCGTCAGTCTCCGGGTGATATGCAGTACTAAAGTTAAGTTGGGTTCCCAAGGCCTCTTGGAAACCAGTCCAAAATCATCCAGTAAACATCGATCCTCGATCGGATATAATCCTCTTAGGCACACCATGCAGCCTCACAATCTCACTGATGAAAACTCTAGCTATGTTAGGTGCCTAATATGTCGTATGCATAGGAATAAACTGAGCACTCTTCGTCAGAGTGTCGACTAATACGAAAATCGAGTCGTGTCTCCTTCCTGTCAGTGGAAATCCAATAATAAAATCCATCGAAATGACCTCCCATTTTGATTCCAAAATAGCATATGGCTGTAGTAATGATGTTGGGTGTCTATGTTTAGCCTTTACCTACTCACATTCTAAACATATGGCCACATATTTGACTATGTCTACCTTCATTCCTTTCGAGAAGAATAAGGATTTAATGTCTGCCCTCATCTTCGTGACTCCCGGGTGAGCCATGTACACTGCTATATCAGCCTCATTTAGGATCAAGCTCCTCAACTCGTCGTTCAGTGGTACATAAATCTGATTTTTAAACCTCAATAATCCATCGTCGTCAAACATAAATCCTTCAAATCTTGGTACCATCATTGTTTTTTGTCCAATAAAATCCTCGACCTCTTTGTACCATTCATCGTCATGCTGTAAAGTTAGAATCTTTTCATGTAGATTCATCTGAAGAGGAAACACCAAAAATATGTGTGGTCTCCGACTCAATGCATCGGCCACTCGGTTCACGGTTTCTTTTATGTAATAAATCTCAAAATCATACTCATTAAGCAGTTTCGACCAACGTCGTTGTCGCGTGTTCAGGTCACTTTGCGTAAAGATGTGTTGTAGTCCACAGTGGTCCGTCCTTAGTTCAAATTTTTGTCCAACTAGGTAGTGTCTCCAAACCTTCAATGCATAAACAATGTCTAACAACTCCAAATCGTGTGTCGCATAGTTCTCCTCATGCCTTCTCAGTTTCCTTGAGATGTAGGTGATCACTCGACCGTCTTGCATAAAGAATCTTCCTAAGACTTCCTTGGATGCATCAGTGCATACCAACAAGTCCGCGTCCATGTCAAGGACCTTTAGTATCAGTGTTGTTGTCAACAACTCTTTGATCCTCCCAAATGCTTCCACGCATTTTTCGGTCCAAACAAACTTCTTGTTCTTCTTCTACAATTCCATGATCGGATTTGTTATCTTTGAAAATCCCTCGATGAACCGTCGATAGTATCTTGCTAAACCCATGAAGCTACGCAATTTTGGGACATTCATAAGCGCAGGCCATTCCATAATAGCCTCAACCTTTGTTGAATCCATGGTGATACCTTTTCCAGAGATGGTATTCCCTAAGTAGTGAATCTTCGATTGATAAAATGAGCATTTGGACAACTTCCCATACAATTTGTTCTCTCACAGACACTGTAGTACCCAGCACAAGTGCTCATCATGCTCCTCCATCGTCTGAGAGTAAATCAAAATATCGTCAATGAATACTTGGAAGAACTTGTCCAAGTACTTGCAGAACACCCCGTTCATCAAAATCATAATTATCCCTGGGGCGTTTGTCATTCCAAACAGTAAAACAATAAACTCGTAATGTTTGAACCTTGTCTTAAAGGTGGTCTTAGGGATGTCATCCTCCTTGATCTGTAACTGGTGACACCCTGATCGAAAATCAATCTTTGAGAGCACTGTCACCCCCTTCATCTAATCGAATAGATCATCAATCCTCAAAAACATATAATATTCTTGATCGTTTCCTTGTTCAATTGATGGTAGTCAATGTAGAGCCTCCATGACCCATCCTTCTTTTGTATGAAAATAACAGGCGCACCCCACGGTGACACATTTGGATGTATTAGTCCCAAGTCTAGCAACTCCTTCAATTGCATCCTCAACTCTCGTAACTCCAGGGTCGACATCCTATAAGGCCTTCTTGCTATCGATTCATTCCCTGGTTTCAGTTCTATGGTAAAATCCAATTCCCTCTCCAACGACATTCCAGGTAACTCTTCCGGAAATATGTCTGCAAACTCTCTCACCACCGGAATTTTTCTTAGACCTTTTGCTACTCCCTTTTCATTTAATGCAAGGATCGCATAAATATTACATCCCTTGCTCATGCTCTTCCGTAGCTGCAAGGAAGAGATAAACCTTAGGGAAACTCCCTGGTTCCGTCCTACACTCATGCGTCTGTGTCCCTCATCATCGACCAAGCTCAATCGTTTCATCTTACAGTTGAGTATCGCCTCATGCGATTCCAACCAGTCCATACCGATCATGACGTCATAAGATCCTAAGATCGTGATGTACAGGTTGGCCCTGGTGACAAAATCTCCCAGGTTGAGGATACAACCCATAACCTTTCCTCCAACCTTCTGTTTGGCTCCTGAATCCATCTCTACGAAGCTAAACTCATCATGTTTGACTGCCTTTACCTTAATCCTTTTTAGCACCACAAAATAAATGAAACTCTCGGTAGCACTGGGATCTATCAAAATACTAAGGGTCTAGTCAGCGATGGTACTTGACATCTCGAGCATAGTCGATTGGTGCTCTTCCTGGAAGTTATTCACTGTTGCATGAATCCGATGGGCCTTGTCCAAATCTCCCACAGTAGTGGGTCCAGCTGATCCAAACGCTCTAGTCCTCTCCACTGGGCATTCGCACTGGTAGTGTGGCTCCCCACACGTCCAACACCCCTTCTTCGGTCCAGTACTCCTAGTACCCGAAGTAGAAGATGATGGCCCACCGACCTGGAATCCTTGTCTGTTCTGCTGAATAGGTCTAAAATGTTACTGTTGTGGTCGATGTTGTTTCTGATGCAGTGGTCCTTGGTAAGGAGTCCACTACTGAGGCATTGTCCACCGAGGTATAGTGAAAGTGGATTCCCTCTAGAAGCCACGATATCACGTTGTATGTCTGGCTAGTGTCTGATGCTGCTGTGCAACATATGACACCTGCCCTGCTGGTCTCACTGGAGTCCTACTCTGACCCCTGCTGATAAGCTCCTCCTTTGCTATGAGAGATTTCTAGATGACATCATGCAAGGTCTGAGGCATTAGAATCCTAACCTTTGCATGTAAGCTTCCATTAAGTCTGAACACGGACCTGTTGACCTTAAGTTTCTCAATATTAAGATGTGGCACATACTGAAGCAACTCTATAAAATTGGCCTCTTACTCGGGCACCGTATGGCCGCGCTGTCGTAAGGCATTGAACTCATTGAGATGACACTCAATGAATTCCTCTGATAGGTATCTCAATCAGAACCATTCCTCGAATAGTTCGCATGACACATCTTTGACGACCATGTTTAGTTGTGGCAGGAGAATCTTCCACCATAGAAGAGCGCTCCCCTTCAGTTGAAAGACCACCATGCGGACCTTCATGTTGGGGGTATAGTTGCAAAGTGAAAATCACATCGCCATATTCTCCAACCATGCCTCGGTGGCTGCGTCGTCCGGGGCACCAAAGAAATCAGGAAATTTGACCTTCTCGAGTCCGCGGTGAATGCTACCAGTACCAACTGGAGCACGTGATGGACCCTCAGGGGATGTCGGGGCCCTAGCCTCATATTTATCCAAATGGATGATCAGTGCCTCAGACATCCATTTAAAATACCTCATCAGCCCAACCACGTCACCCATCGCTATCGGCTCCTACCCGAAAACTTGTTTGTCTCCCTGGGGGTTGGACCCCTCAGGCGTGGATGTTGCTGGAGGCGTCACGCCTCCTCCCCTAGCACCCCGTCATCTGCCTCTGTGGCATCTTCTAACCATGATTACCTACATGAATACAAGTCAACTTAATTAGCAACATTATAATCAAATACCATATCAACAAAAGGCATAGTGATCCCAAGTCGTGGTTTGAACCCGCTCTGATACCATGTGTAATGACCCCATCACTATAGCTACAAGCGAAGCATAAGTGAAATTTTTTTTTTTGTTTTTGGGAAAGAAGGCAACGACGACAACATTTTAACCACACCACTGACAATGAACGCAAGCAGGAAGTCCAAGGAACAGGAAACTATGACTCCATGCACTAGCACAAGGGAAACTCGGTGAAACATGCATAGAACAACAAGAAGGAATGACTACCCACCCGACGCAAACAAGACACGCCTAAAAGATAAGGGACAACATCCCCCTCCCAACACAACAAACTTGAAGAACAATACTAGAACCTCAAGGCGTGTGAACCAAATGCATGAAGGTGTT
Organism: Picea mariana; assembly: GCA_032191745.1. Taxonomy (NCBI): domain Eukaryota; kingdom Viridiplantae; phylum Streptophyta; class Pinopsida; order Pinales; family Pinaceae; genus Picea; species Picea mariana. The sequence goes on along the minus strand of JASDQU010502755.1, from coordinate 32,260 downwards.
CCACCCATGCGCCAAAAGCAACTTACAATGCTCGACAACACTCACACAGAACACAACGACTTCGGCCAAGTTTTTGTTCACCGCTTTCCAATAGGGTGCGCCATGATCCCCTCATCAGGAATCATGTCATCCCCATGTGATAGATTCGTCAATAACCTTAGTGCCACACATCCTATCTGGACTAAGGACTCTAGATAACTCTGACTCGCTAGGAGCTAAAACCTGACAAGAAGTCTACACACGAACCCCAACCAACGGGTCGCCCAGACGCAAGATGACTACAATCAAGGAAAGGCGTGAGCTTAAAAACGACCTCGTCAACAACCCAACCCCTTTTTCAAGTCTAAATTAGTCAATACTTACGATCTAAATTAGCGTTAAATACAAATCTAATTTAACCAGTCTAAAATACAAATAGTCAGTGATTTACAAACCTAACTTAACATGAAATAAAAATCTAATTTAGAGAGTCTAATTTACCAAATTAAACAATAACTATATATAGAATTGACTTAATCACATATCTAAATTAGCAATTCTAAATGACTACTAGTCTATAATGAGCAAGGCTAAATAAACCTTAAGTGCAATCTAATTCTCAAGTCTAAATGACAATTTAGACAACAATTACAAATCAATTTACCATTAATACAATCTAACTCAGCAAATAACAATTGTTTAACACATTAACAACAAGACAAGTTGTACATTACAAGCTATAAATGCCATATAATTCAAGCTACATGATACCAGAAAAGTCATTATACATTCAATGAGAATTAATGCCATATACATTCAATGAGATTTACTGCCATTTGCATTCAATGAGATTTAATGCCAAATTCGTCTAATGAGATTTAATTGCTATATGCTTGATCATATTTAATGTCATTCAGAGCCATTCAATGCACTTGATGCCATTGTTAAATGATATCCTACAACCATAATTATCATTGCTAATTAAAAATAGAGGGAAGTTGTCCAGAACCGTAATGCCAATTATTAATGCTGTCAGGAAAAAGTAAAAAAAAACTCAGGGGTAAGAACGTTGAAGCAATTAGTTAGTTGTCTAGTAAAATTTCTAAATTTACTGTCATCAACGCATAATCAATTAGTGGGATGTGCAACATACAGGGAAGATATCACTATCTGAAAAGATATGGTTTTCAAGTGAAAACAGTCGGAAAATTGACACCATTCACTGTCTAATTAATGATTTAATCAAATATAAAGTCTAGCTAATTGTTGTCATGTGGTTAGCTGTTGTAAAATTAGGATTACTGCCCACGCCACAATTCGCTACCAACAAACAATGCTACCTAAAACCCAATCATTATCCGATGCTATCAGTAGTTACATCCATACACGTTCTCAAACACAGAGGTAATTATAATCCATCATGTAATTAATATGGTGTCCCATTGAAGGAAAATGCAACTAAATCCAATCGTCGACATGCCAATGTAAAATCACAGTCAAGGGGGTAAAATCACAGTCTTGTTAAGTAAATGTAAAATCGCAGGCTTCGTAAGTAAATTTAAAATCGCAGTCTTGGTAAGTAAATGTAAAATCCCAATCTTGGTGAGTAAATGTAAAATCACAGGCTTGGTAAGTAAATGTAAAATCCCAGTCTTGGTGAGTAAATGTAAAATCACAGTCTATGTAAGTAAATGTAAAATCACAGTCTTGGTGAGTAAATGTAAAATCACAGTCTATGTAAGTAAATGTAAAATCACAGTCTTGGTGAGTAAATGTAAAATCACAGTCTATGTAAGTAAATGTAAAATCAAAGTCAATGTAAGTAAATGAAAATCCCAGTCAGGTAAAAAAAATGCAAAGTGATAAGTTCAGGTAATGAAAACGCCTTCATAGTAGCATAATGCAGAGAATAAAGGCCAGCTAGATGTAGGAAGAAGCCCGACAAAAATCGCCCTCACGCAGATTAACATGCAAACAAAATAGCAGTCCCAACAACGTAGTCTCAATCCTCTTCACACATTATCGTGCAGAGGTAAAACCCAAGCAAAGAATATTGCCATTAAAAAAAAAACACAACACAGAGTTAAGTAGCCGGGGAGGTAATACAACACAGAGATAAATTTTTCAGCAACATTTAAAAAAATGCAGATTTAAGTCATAGAGAAAAGGAAGACCAGAAGTAAGGAAAAACACATAATAAACCGCCAGGAGAAGCATTAGAAATTATCCTTGAATGATTACCAGGGAGGTTATTAAACATAGGGATCAACAAAAGGGTCATAAGTGATTCATTGCGGGAATAAAAACCACCACAGGTGCAAGACAGTTACTCAACCAAGAACAAGCAATAGGGTTAGAAGGTTGGGAGGAAACATCCTTCGCTCATCATCCACACACAGAAAAGCAGGGCGTTTGGATCTATAGGTCTATTAACACCGAAGTGATGACTGTTGATCCAACTCCTGGTCAACTACTCAGGCATGGACTGATGAGCTAGGGATGAAGGCAAAGAAAAAATGCAAACTCATCACAAAGCAATAAAACCATAGGATGGTCACAACATGCAAGGAATTGAAAGCCAAGGGAATGAATCAACAATGAGCTTAAGGCTATGGGAGAGATTCAATTATCAATTAAAATGTTGGGTCAATCATTTTCTTTACCTAATTAAAATACATAAATAAAAGCGCAAAGTATACCAATAGTCTACCCTGTAGAAATAAAGGAAGCGTACCATAGTCCAAGTCGCCTGCTCTGAGTTGTTGTCCTGCACGCTCCATGCAACTCCCACTTGCCGATCGATGAGACTTCACCGGTACCTCCCATCCAATGCTAGGGGTACTCTTCTTCCCCCTTAGCACCCCGAGCCACAAAGGGGCCACGCACACTAAAACAGATCCCAACTCACCTCGCAAGGTTGAGCTACCACTCCTCACCGAGCTGGGTATCCCAACTCCCACAAGCTAAGTCAGTCAAGTATAAAATTTTGCAGCGTAACATTATGCATAATAGAAAAGATCCATCATCCTTCTCCTCCCTCCATTATATAGAGTTCCCAAGTCCATTGCTTTCCCAAATTCCCATTTAATTTATTTTTCAACAATTTAATTCATAAAATCATCCACATACATGTTTCACCCATCCCCTTCATTGCACCATAAATTAATTTCATTAATTAATTGATTACTCCTATTTCCCTCACCCACCTAAAGGCACTCCTAGAATCGCTCCTAGGTGTCCCCATATTCCCTTACAAGTTTTAATGACTTCCCCCTTTACTAATTTACTGGTTGAGTTTAATTTAGACGTTCTTAAATGCTAGATACCTTACTAAGTTAGACTTTCTGCTTTTTCCTTGTATTTCCCCTTTCTTTTTATGTTTCCTGTTTTTTCCTAGTTTCCTAATTCTTTTAGATTTCCCTCTTTCCCTTTTATTTAAAACTCAAATTTGCAGGTGTAGAAAATTAACTTTTTCCCCTTTTCCTTATTAATTAATAAATTTTTAATTAGCATAGTGACAAAACATCATTTCCCTTTTTCCCCCTTTTAAATTTTTATACCTAAAAGTTTTTTTTTATAAATTAAAAGAATTATTTACCCCCTTCTCAACACATGATTATAGATGATTATCATTATTATTTATTTATTTTCATTTTTATTCTTATATAAATAGATTAAAAAAATTATCACAAGTATCACTTAGACCTAGACTTTATTTTCCTAGGCTGAGTGACATTTTATTAGGGGAAAATGTTTTAAATCTTTCTTATCACGTTATTCATCCTAAGGCCATCTAGGTTTATCCATTTAATAATTAACAACTCGACGTGCCCTTCAGGACGCACTAGGTGATCCAAGGATGCCACTCGCCTCATTCTATTTCCCTTGCGCGACGTGCCCTTTAGGACGCACTATGTGCTCCAAGGGTGCCACTCGCCTCTTTCCATTTTTCTTGCGCGACGTGCCCTTCAGGACGCACTACGTGCTCTAAGGGTGCCACTCACCTCTTGAATGACTTGGTAGAC
>JASDQU010502754.1:62904-78156 GCA_032191745.1 Picea mariana | reverse complement strand
CAGAAGTTGGGTGTCATCCCGTCTCACATCTATGAGAGTCCATACTATTAAGGGGAGTCCTGTATTGGTTGCATATCTGATACCTCCTAAAATTAATGCAACAACTCAGGGGGAGCGTGTTTTCTTTGACATTGATGTCAAAGGGGGAGAAAAGAAAAGGGGTGCCTTTGTTGCCATCAATGCCAAAGGGGGAGATTGTTGGCATGTTTTACAGACAGTGTGTGCTTGTCATTGATGGCAAGATCATAGTGTGCATCGATGTCAAAACAGGAACAATGTAAGCTAAGGAGGATTAGTGCAGAGTCGCACGTAGTGTGTAGGTGTGCACCAGGGACAAGGTTAACTCATTGCCAAAGCTCAAGAGAGATAACATACTCAGGATCTCAAGTGAATCAAAGGTCGAGGCCTTTGACACTTAGAAATTCTTCTAAGTAAGGAGGATGTGTAAGCTTGGGCAGAGAAGCGACATTGATCGTTGGATCCCATTCAGAATTCCTAATGACCGTCAGATCTGAATCTAGACAGGAGGAGCGCAAAGATGGAGGATAGATCTCTAGGGTTAGATCCGAGTGCAGCGTCTGACCATCATTAGATCAGGAAGAACCTGCACGTTCTTTAAAGTGCAAGATCAAAGCGGTGGACCAACTCCATTTCGAAGTTTTGGCTATTGGGGTTTCGGGTACCGAAAGTTGGAGTTTCGAAACACTTTGCAACAAGAATGCCGAAATCGCTATATGATCTGAGTCGTTGAATCAAGATCAGATATGGATCATCAAATCATAGGACACAAGGATGAAAATCATCATTTCGCTGACTGGAAAGTCAATGTTTAGAAATGATCCAACCTCTCACCTCTCAAAATCGCGATATGCGAAATCATGATTTAATGGTAGCCATCAGATCAAGGTGTGATCTGGACCATCAATCCGACTCCATTTCAAAGTTTTGCGGATCAGGATTTGGAGATGTAAAAGAACATTCACCATAGGAATGTCAAAATCACAATTTAACCGCAACCATCAGATCAAGGTGTGATCTGGACCGTTGATCCAACTCCATTTCGGAGTTTCGCGAATCGCGACTTGGAGAGGCAAGAAACATAACCACAAGAGTTCTGAAATGTTGAAACGCAAAATTGAAAAATACTTTAAGACTTATGGTCTCAGCCAGTGGTCACACCATCGAAGAGATGAAGAGAAGAGTACATGCAGACAAGCTCCTTTTCGGTGTTTCAGGGATCGCGACTTGGAAAGTCGAGAAACTTCATAAATGAATTAACGAAAAGGTAAAATGTGAAATCGTGAAAAGCACATTATGAACAAGATCTTGGTCATGGCCATGGTCATATAAAGGAAGGAGATAGCATAGAAAATCTCCATCTCGGAGTCTCTCCTATCGTGACTTGGAGTGACGAGAATCTCCATCTAAGGAACAGTGAGATGCGAATTCACGATGAGATATGGACTATTGATTCATCGAGATCGTAGAATGTTGATTAGGGTCGATGAAGATCATAAGTTTGCAGCGCCTTTTAGTGTAGCCTGTGGTCACTGTGTGTGGTCATGTGGAGGAAGGACCTAGTGCAGATAAGCTCCGCCTCGGAATTTCGGGGATCGCGTATGGGAGTGTCGAGACACTAGATCATACGAATGATGAAATATCGAAAAGGTTAATTGTTGGTGTAACTGGAGGTCACCACCTATGGTCATGTAGAGGAGGGAGCTAGAGCAGCCAAGCTCCTTTTCGGAGCTTGTGACATGGAGACTCAAGATGTCTCATCACAGAATCTCTGAATTGTGAAAGTGCGAAACGGGTAAATAACGCAAGAGCCCGTCAGAGTTAATCTAATGATGGAGGTGAAAATGAGCACGATCGGAGGGCTAATGTTGATCCTCAAAGTGTAACTGATAGAAACCATTGATGGCTTCTACAAGAGGATGTGAAGAGATTTCTGTGTGATTTCTAGAGGAGCTGAAGAGTTACAAGGAATCTGCCAGTGGAATGAAGATGATTCGTGGAGGAAATTGACAGTTGGATCAGGGTTAGAGCTCATAACTAAAACAGAAAGGATGAGCTTGACTGTAACAAAGAAGATGAAGAGTCTCAACTGCCAGAGAGAAAAATGAATCTTGGCATAATACCTATTGATGATAGACACAGGGGTTGAACTGCCAGAGAAGATGAAGAGTCGCGATGATGATCAGGTAGAGCACTTAAGATGTGGAGGAGATTGGCGCAGTATGAGCATGCAGAGGAATGGTGAATATTGCATGCACAAGGTGCACAGAAGCTATAAATACACGGTACAAAGAAGAGATGTGGTTGTTGTTGCTGTTGGAGTTACTGTCGATGTTGTTGTTAAAGGTGATTCATGCGTGAAGAAGGAGTAGAGTGCAGTAGATGAATAGAACAGAAGAAGAATTGTGCAGCAAATGGACATGGCGCACAGAGCATAAAAAGCAAAAGAACATAATGGGCAAGGGATGCATGCTGGAAGACAGTGAGGAAGTCTGAGTAGCAAAATCTTGCAGAACAGTGATGAGACTAGTAAGCTATTATTGAACACTATATCGCTGTGATAGGTTTCAGTGTTTCATATTCATAATCCAGGGTGCTTGGGAGGTGCTAGGGAGGATTGGTGTCCTCAAAGGTTTAAGTGGGTGCTTGAACACAAGGAGTTGGTGCTTCCTTCTAGTTGGTGCTAGAGAAACCAGGGAGTTGGTGCTTCCTTGTAGTTGGTGCTAGAGAAACCAGGGATTTGGTGCTTCCTTCTAGTGGTTGCTAGAGAAAAACAAAGAGTTGGTACTCTCAGCAAGTAGCAACTTGCAAAATAGAGGTTGTAGCCTCACAATGAGTTGGTGCTCATATGTATGATAATGTAAAGAATGTAAATAATACTTATCATATAAAGAAGAANGGTTTTTACCCTGTATGGGTTTCCTTGGGAAATATCTGTCTCTGTGTTTCTCATATATGTGACTGATGTTGAATGTGCCATTGTTTATTTCCCTGCATTATTGTGATCATCATTGAGTGCCTTGTAAAGATTTTAAAAGAAACATAATTGTTCAAGAATGGGAACAACTTATTCACCCCCCCTCTCAATTGTTCAACACCAAATTCATACTCAACTTATCACAACATTTATCTTAAAAGAATAATCAAAACATCATATAAGTTGTCACTTCGACGGTATCCAATAAATATTTTAATTTTCTGTTATCACTCATAGTTTTGTGTATCCCCGCATTGAGCCAATAGACTCACTTGTGGGTAGAAAATGTCTAGTCAAAGTAATGGAGGAGAAAGAAGGAACACAATTTAAAAACCATTAGCTAATGCTAATATTTTTGTCAATGCCTAATAGAAATACACGATAACTTAATATCGTTATTTGATCGAGTGAAAGTATTAAAAAATTATAAGATCAGTTTATTGGATGATCCATAAAAGGTTCACTGCATACATCTCTTATGTCAGAATATTGAATACATTAAACCCAAAAAGAAAGAACAATGACTATGAATAAAGGATTAATTTGATTCTTAGCTTGATTTTCGCAACTCTGACACCAAATTTGATTCGACAAATACTAGAGGCTCATCAACAACAGACAATAGAGATACTACAAATTGCAATGATACTTCACAACTAGAGTCATTGTGAAAAAAATAGGCACATAATTTCCCTACAATAAGAAGACATATTGCTAGATTTAGAAGCACTCCAGGTGTGTTAGGATCAATGACTTATAAAAGTATACCTAGCTCTTTTGTTATTGAAAGAAGACCCAGGATTTCAATTTGAGAAAGAGAGAAACCTAACTTTTCAATAATAGATAATAGGCCTACCTTTTTTGCTTTCGATAGAAATATCATATTATATAGAAGAAAACGTAAATAACTATTACAAACATACAACTTACTTGTGTCAAGATAAAGGGTCCAACGTACCATGTGAAAAGTTTTTCTTGTTTAATCATCTCCATTGTCTTTGCTGTAAATTTTTCCATCTCATGCCAAGGAACACAGATCAAACCTCTAGAACTATTAGCAACATTTAAAAGGTAAACAAAAGTGTTGTGTATTACTGGAATGTGGAACTAGAGGAAAATATATTCATTCCCACTAATTAAAGAATCTACTTTCTCATCGTGGTTTATAGATCTACATTCATACTCAACTTCTCACAACATTTATCTTAAAAGAATAATCAAAACATCATATAAGTTGGTCCTTCAAGGATATCCAAAAAATATTTTAATTTCCTCTTATCACTCATAGTTTTGTGTATTCCCACATTAAGCCAATAGACTCACTTGTGGGTAAAAAACTTGTAGTCAAAGTAATGGAGGAGAAAGAAGAAACACAATTTAAAAACCATCAACTGATGCTAATATTTTTTTCAATACCTAAAAAAAATACATGAGAACTTAAGACTATTATTTGATAGAGTGAAAGAATTCAAAAGTTATAAAATCAGTTTATTGGATGATCCATATAAGGTTCACTACATACATATCTTAGCTCATAATATTGAATACAATAAACCCAAATAGAAAGAATGATGACTATGAACAAATGCTTAATTTGATTCTTAGTTTGAGTTATGAAATTTTGACACCAAATTCGATCCGGAAAATGTTGGAGGCCTACTGGCAACAAACAATAGAGCTACTACAACTTGCAATGCTACTTCGCAACTTGAGTCATCAGGAAAAAAATAGGAACATAATTGCCTTGCAATACAAAGAAATATTGCTATATTTAGAAGTGTTCCAGGTGTGTTAGGATCAGTGACCACTGAAAGTATACCTAGATCCTATGTTTTTCAAAGAAGACCCGAGATTTATATTTCAAAAAGAGGAGACCTAACTTTTTAGCAGCGTATAATAGGCCCACATTTTCTTCTTTGGATAAAAATATCAAATTATACAAAAGAAAGCGTAAATAGCTATTACAACAAAACAACATACTTATGTCAAGAGAAAGGGTCCACCTTGCCATGAATTTTTTTTTTCATGTTTAATATCCAATGTATTTGTTGTAATTTTTTTTATCTCATGCTAATGAACATAAATAAAACCTCTAGAATTAGCAACAATGTTTAAAAATTGAATGAAAGCATTGTGGATCATTGGAATATGGATTTGGAGGACAGTGTATTCATTCCCACTAATTAAGGAATCTACATTCTCACCATGTTTTGGAGTTCTACATTGATACTAAACTTATCACAACATTTATCTTAAAAGCATAATCAAAACATCATATAAGTTTATCCTTCGAGAATATCCAACAACTATTTTAATTTCCTCTTATCACTCATAGTTTTTTGTATCCACTGTTGGAAATTTGGTTGTCATTGATGTCAACCTTGATAAATAGGTGAAGTATCATTGATTTCTTGGTTTGAGAAGCATTGTCAATATTGGACATATTGTTATGAAGGTTACTTGAATGTCAAGCATTGTCAATATTGGAAATAATGTTATGAAGGTTGGACATAATGTTATGAAGGTGACCAGAATGCCAAGAATTTTCAATATCGGACACAATGTTATGAAGGTGACTTGAATTTCAAGCATTGTCAATATTGGACATAATGTTATGAAGGTGACTTGAATATCAATAGAAAGATAATATTGACTAATATGTTGTATGATCTTGATACACTCATCCTATATTGTATAAGGTTGAGATTGTATCATTAACATCCATGCACAAAAGAAGAAACTATGAAGAAACTGTCGAGATAAGAAGGGTAAATGGATAATACAATATGGATCCATACAAATCACAAATAAAGAATTTAATAAGACATGGTTCATTAAAAGTGATTCAGAAAATCTCAATTGAAGAAGAGTCCAAAGATGAGATAGAATGTCAATGGTGGATATTTGATAAGGAAGCATTCAGAACATTTAGTCACAAGTCGAGTCGATTCAAACAACAATAAGGTTAACTATCTAGAAATCGATCAACTGCAAGACGAATCGAAGACAAGTCGACCGATTGCAAGACGAATCGAAAACAAGTCGACTGACTGCAAGCCTTCAGATTGACGAAAGTTGGAGAAGACAAGTCGATCGATTTCAAGACAAGTCAACCAACTAAAGGTCAAATTCGAAGCAAAATTGAGTTGGGAAATACAAGTCGGCCAAAGAAAGTCGAGATAAGCAAATTCAAATTTGTCAAGCCGGTTTTCTTCCAAGTCGAGTCATTCCAAGAAAGAAGTAACCTATTGGAAGTAATCCAAAGTGGAAAGAAAGCCTATTTTGGGAAGGAAGTCATGCACGAGGAAAGTTACAGCTGGAAGGAAGAGGAACATGCACGCATGCATGGAAGACCCAATGACATTAGGGTTAGGGTTTTTATAATATGTTGTAATGGCTGATGAGCCAGAAACGTATATATATAGATACCTAGAATGTATAGAGGGGGGGGAGAGATATATAGAAGGAAGTAGTTGTAATGTGAGAGACGAAAGAAGAGAGGAGTCATGTTTTGATAATTGGTTGTAATGCTTTTGTCATACGACCCAATCTTGTAAGTTTTTTAGTTCTAGAGAGTCAGGAGGGTAGATCTCGAGGGTTAGATCATAGGCTGGGGGCCTGGTGTGATCTAGTCCACCTCACAATAGATCTCGACTCGACTGAGGATGAGTTGTAAAGTGCGTGGCACTATAGTTTTGGAACTGCCATAATAAAATACCTTAAGAGCTAGATCTTTGTGGACATAGCCCAGGAGGGGGGTGAACCACGGTAAAACATGTGTTATGTGATTGAATTCTTGTGTTTATTTTATTGTTTATGAGTAGATAGTAGCATGATGAATGAATGAGTTGATTATCTTACATGCATAATCAATAATGACAATATATTTCTTTAATAAGTTAAATATAACTCTCGGTGCACACTTCTTAGATCTCCACTCAATCTTGCACTGCAAACAATCGAGTATTTCTTCACCCATTAAGACTATCTCAAGTGAGACTGTGCAGTGCACCCTGTGTACTACATTGCCTTCTAGTTTACCATGAGGGTCGATAGTTTTAGAGGATTTGTTGGAACCCTAGTAGACTTGAAGCCTGGGTCAATCATGTTAAAATTATAACAGAGGAATCTTAACTAGCAAATGGTTTCATTGCCGGTTGGAACAATATAGGATTGAGTCAATGGGATCTGTTAAAAAAACGTATAATCTGTGGAAGGCGGGTCAAAAGAATACCGAATCAGACAACAAGAAAGTGAGAATGCACCACTAGAAGGGGATGTTGAGATCGTGGAATCCCACAAAAGAAGAGATTGAAAGTTGGTTGAAGAAAAAGGAGCTAGAGTTTGCACACAAAGATAAGAGAAACCCTAGAATAACATCGCACAAATATCTTGATAAGTATGCATTTACTGATCTGCATGAAGTCTTTTTCTGTGATTTTCCACACTTATTGTAGGAGTGGATATTCAGGTTGAAGGATAACTACGCAAAAAACTAGATCCGATAGTTAGAGTGGACCTTAATTCAGACTGAGCAGTTACAGTAGGTGAATAACAAATTCACCCGTTCAATAGATTTTTGGCTTGATAGTATTTTAGCAGGATTTATAGCAAAATTTTCAGTAGATACCATGAAGTCGTACAATGAAACGGAGCAAGAGTTTCTATGCAGGCCTCGAGGAAGGTATTTTCAATTGTTGTATACGTATATTAAGATACTGCTTTATAACAAAGGTGTAATGATAATGTAATCATACAACTAAACTTCCCTTCATGCATAGGGGAAGGGGGAAAGCACTAACAGAAAGAGGAGAACTAGAAGGAGAAATGGATAAAGGAAAGAAAGAGGAAGCCTTGGAACCAATCATGATGGATGATGACTAGATCAAGTAGATAATGGTGAAAGATGGAAATAAGCACAGTGGAGTACCCTACCAATACAAGGTAAACACCAATAAGAGAGTCATAGCCACGAGGGAAGGCTTGGAAAGTGATGAAGTAGAGGTAGAGGATCTTCAGGCTATGGAGTGGATTTAGGAAATCATTCGTGCAACATATGAGAGGAAAATGAGAGGTCCAAGAATGAGAATAGAAGGTAGCAATCCTATCCATATTAATGTTAGTGTGGAACCCATAAACCCATGTGCAACTAACACACCCAAAACAACATCATTGTTTAGACAACCAAATTTCTGGAAAAGGAAGACAACAGGAAGTGCATCTACACAGGGAATAAAAATTGGGGGAGATAGTTCAGGAAGCACTTGTCAAGTATCCACACCATGCGGAGGTAGTAGTTCAACATTTGAGATGGCAGGACACAATCCCACCATTAGGTTACCAAAATTCAAAGGAGAAGCATCAGAGGACCCATAAGAGAACCTATTTATTTATCAGAAGTTATGAGAAGAAAAATAGATCACAGACGAGGAAACTAAACTTGCACAACTAGCGATTACACTAAGGGATCACGCACTGGATTGGTATATGAGTTTAGCTACAAAAAATCCACCAAGGAAAACCAGAGCAACTGCAGACATCAATAAATTGTTGATAAATGAGTTTCAGAAGCCAATTTCAGAGGATCAATACATCAACGAGATGATAGAAATTAGACAGAAACCAGGAGAATCTATATGGGATATTGATCAAAGATTCAAACAACTAAAGGGAAAGTTGAAATTTCTCATGACACATATGCAACATAGGCAGTTGTTTGTCAATTCACTACTATCACATTTGAAATATCCATTGCGACAAAAAAAAATTTAGACATAGGCAGAGGCTCTGCAGGCATCCCTACAACTAGAAGAAAACCAATATCAGAAGACAAATCCAGCCATCAAATAATTGAAGATGGATTTGAATAACTTAACGTTCTAGCTAAACCAGAACAAAAGTAAGGAAAAATGAGAACCCATTTTGTGTACCACATGCATGACAAAAGAACACCATAAGAACAAATGGCCAACATTCACGCAGTATATGGTAGCAGGGATGCCAAATCCGTTACCAACAGGATGACTATGGTACAAAATATGTAAGAAATTGGGCCATGATCCATATTGCTTCCCAATAATGCAGAAATACCAGACAGTCCCAAGGATTTTATATTACAACTTTTGCAAGTCTGTAGTCCATGATGACAAAGACTACAGAACTATGGACGTGATCAGAGAAAGGACATAAGATGCATATAGGGTGCAGGAAGAAATGATGACCGGGAAAGACACACCTCATTTTAACCAGGTATCAGCCCCATAAAACACTACACAACAGTAGTATAATCATGTGCAACAACCATATAATATCATGAAACCTCAGTACAATACCGACCAGTACAATCTGGTGCCTCAGTATAACACGCCACGAGGAGATAGAGCTAGCTATAGAGGCAGAGGACGAGCAAGAGGAGGCTTTGGAAGAGGTAGAGGACCAGTGGTATGTCACAACTCTCAACAACTAGGACACTATGCAAGAGAATGTCCACTCTCACCAGTGACTTGTATATATTATCACGCATTGGATCATGACACAAAAGAATGTCCTACGTTATTAGGGAAGATACAGAAAAAGAGGAATCAAAACAACTATAATGTTCAATGGATTTCAGCCAAAGCAATGGATGATGGAAGAAACATTAACATAGTTATGCATGGAGGAGCTAAAATAGGGAACGACACAGTCCGACAAGAGCCAGTACAACACCAGTGGGTGAAGAAGAATGTCGAACCAAGGAAACAGTTCGATGCATAGAACGAGAAGGAAACATTTAAGGAATCCAGACAAGAAATTCTGAAGCAAGACACTGTGTCGACCTCAACTGTGCAACAGAATAAGGAAATTCCAGAGTACGAGATGCCTCCATCGTTGCATCATACCAAAGAAATGCATCCCTTGGAACAAGTAATTACAATCAAAGGCTTTTTGCAATCATGTGTAAAACTATTGAATGATCCAGCCTCTGTCAAAATATTGCAAAATTTATTAGAAATATGTATCATAGAGAGAGAAGGAAAGTTAGAACAAAAAATAGTCAATCACCTACATACAAGGAGAAGAACAAGTAGGGAGTTCAGGCTGAATGCCAACATCGTAGATTTGAACATGGGAGATATCATACTGGACCTAGGATCTAAGGTCAATGTATTACCTAAGAAGACATGGCAATGTATGGGAGAGCCCACATTAGGATATTCACCCGTTAAGCTTAAACTAGAAAATGAACATAGAGTTATCCCAATTGATAGACTTAAATGAGTGATAGTAGACCTGGATGGAGTCCGCACTAAAGCCAACTTTGAAGTAATAGAGGTAGTAGATGACAAGACACCATATCCAACATTGCTTGGATTGGAATGGGCATTTTATAACCATGGCATAATCAATTTAAAGAAATGGAAAATGACATTTGAATCAAGAGAATACAAGGTCATTTCACCATTAGACCCATCAAAAGGGGAGAGGTTTGTAGAACCTACTTTCTTGGACTTGGAGGAAATCAACCAGTTGTACAAAACAACTGCACGAGATGAGTATTATGTAAACCCAATTGCATATGGGATACTCAGTTGGCAGAGCATTACTTCATGTGTGACAGACTCAGATACAGGGTTAAAGAAATGGAAACAAAGGCTACACGAAGTTTCTACAAGAATATGTGCAAGAATAGACTGCATAGTAAGATGGGTACGTATGGAGATAAGGGAACCACCCAGTTTCCATAGGGAAAACAATCTAGAAGCCTTATTGAAACAATATGAATATGAAGTGTTAGAAAATTAGAGACTCTTAGCACTCGAGATAGAACTCAAGGCCACAACTTCCAGATGGTTGGGCGCACACAAGAAAATAATCAAGGATTGGTACCAATGTAAGAGGTTACCACACATAAGATTTGGCATAGAAAAAAGAAGCAACCAACAACATAAGTACGATGGAGAGGGGGCACCAGTGAAACACTTGGAGAAGTGTAGAGCGTTGTGGAAAATGACACCTACAGAGGAATGGCCTCATCATTTCACACACATTAAAAGGAATACCAGAAAACTAGTATACAGACCAGGATCTACGTAGAGGAACTACAAACTAGCCAGTATTTGCAACAGAACTTTACAGTTACTTTCTCATTTGAACATGAGAACCCCAACATAGATGCAACACTTAAGCAAATAAGAGGGGTGATATTCATTCAGGAAACTAAAGTCAAACTCATCACAGAGAAACAACACTGGAACAAACAGACAGTGAAAGAAATGTTGGCATGCTACCATGTGCAGGAAGAAGTACCAGAGGAAGACAATCCACGTGATATTTAGATTGAGGAAGGGAAAGGAAAAAGAGAAGAGGAAGGTCCACCTATGGAATAAAAAGTAATTGTTGCACTGATCAAGGTGAATAAAGTCAACATTGGGACAACCGATAATCCCAAAATGGCCAACATTGTAGACTACTGGGATGAGCAGACAGTAGAAAGAATAACAGAGTTACTGTGCAATTACAACGACCTATTCCCAACAACGTTTACAGAAATGAAAGGTGCAGCAGGAGAGCTAGTCAAAATGAAGATACCACTTAGAGTTGAGGCAATACCGATCAGACAACGACCATACAGACTAAATCTGATCTATAAGAAAAAATTTAAATCTGATATCGATAGAATGCTCGAAGCCGGAATCATAGAACCTGTGGAATAATCAAAATGGATAAGCCTGATGGTAGTTCAGGAGAAAAAACAAGGCAAGATAAGAATATATATTGACTTGAGGAAGTTAAACAATGCATTCCTACATGACCCATTCCCTACACTGTTCACGAATGAAGTGTTGGAGAACATAGGAGGACACAAAGTTTACTCATTCATTGATAGATTTTCAGGCTACCACCAGATCAAGATATCACAAGAGGACAGATACAAGACCACGTTTTCTACAGAATCGGGATCCTACCAATACATGGTCATGTCGTTCAGAACGAATAATGCACCAACAATATTTTCCAGAGTATTCATAGCTGCATTTAAGGAATTTATCCACCATTTTATAGAGGTATACTTGGACGATTGGATATTTTATAGTCTATTGAAAGACCATGTAGAGTTCTTGAGGCTAATGTTAGAAATATGCAGGAAGTGCCATATATAATTAAACATCAAGAAGTGAATCTTCGGAACACCATTTGGGATACTATTGGGCCATATAGTATGCAAGCAATGTTTACTAGTAGATCCTGCAAAAATTGCAGTAATTGTTAACCTGCCACCACCCAAAAAATTATGTCAACTAAGAGTGACATTGGGACACATAGGATACTATATAAAATTTATCAAAGGGTACGCGCAGATCACCGTGCCAAAGGAGAAACTATTAAGGAAAGGTACAAAGTTCCAGTGGAATGAGGATTGTCAACACAGTCTATATACGCTAAAATAAAAGATGGTAACAACGCCAATACTAGTATTCCCAGACTGGGAGGAGACATTCCACGTACATGTAGATGCATTAGCCATAGCACTTGGAGCTATTTTGGCACAGCCAAGAGCAGGAGATTTGGATCATCCTATAACATTTGCTAGCAGAAAACTGTCAGAATCAGAGTAGAACTACAACACTACCGAGAGGGAAGGGCTAGCTATGGTCTATGTGCTTTAGAATTTTATACATTACTTACTAGGAAAACATTTTAATATATTCATAGATCACTCAACCCTTAAGTACCTAGTCAACAAGCCAGTGTTGGGGGGGAGAATCTTTCGATGGTTACTAATGTTTCAAGAATTTGATTTTGAAGTAATAATCAAGCCAGGGAAGTTGAACGCAGGACCTGACCACCTATCAAGGGTCACAAACGAAGAGGAACCTACAATTTTATAGGACAACTTTCCAGTCACAAAGTTCATATCGCAAATGAATACTTTGCACACATCATCCAGTACTTGAGTACAGGGACTACGCCACAGGAATATAACACCGTGTAGAAGAAAAACCTGGCAGTCCAAGCTGCAAACTATCAGCTGATTGCAAGACACTTATACAAAATGGGTGTAGACAACATCTTGACAAGATATGTGCTAGAACATGAAATACCAAGGATTTTAGCAGAATCCCATGAGGGAATAGTAGGAGGACACTACGCAGGAAAATCTACCATGGAGAAGGTATTGCGCGCAAGACTATGGTGGCCGACCATTAAAAAATACTCAAAAGAATACTGCCAAATATGTGATGTATGTTCGAGAGTTGGTAAACCTAATAGAAGGGACGAGATGCCATTGCGGCCACATGTAATGTTGCAGGTATTCGAAAAATGGGAAATAGACTTTGTGGGACCAATTAACCCACCAACAAAGAGGACAGGAGCAAGGTACATTATCACCGCGACATAATACCTAACAAGATGGGAAGAAGCAACACTAGTCAAAGATTGCAACGGAGAAACATCAACACACTTTCTATTTGAGCATGTGATAACTAGATTTGGTTGCCCGAGTATTTTGATGAGTGACCAAGGTACTCACTTCATTAACAACACTATTAAGGCAATGACTGAAGAATTTGAAGTCCATGATCAAAAGAGTACACCATATCATCCACAAGCGAATGGAACAGTAGAAGCCTTTAACAAAATCTTTGAAAACGCACTGACAAAGATCTGTAATGTGAATAGGGATGATTGGGAAGTCAAAATACCAGCAGTTTTGTGGGCATACAGGACCACATGAAATAATTTGATAGGACACACACCATTCATATTGGTATATGGACAAGAGGAAGTAGTGCCATTAGAATGTTTGGTACACAGTCTACGTGTATCAATGATTACGAACATGATAGAATGAGGCACAGTACAGGACATATTGAATCAACTGATGATCATGGAAGAAGATAGGATCCTAGCAGAGTTCCACCAACAACTTCAGAAAGCAAGGGACAAATATTGGCATGAAAGACATATTAAGAAGAAAACTTTCAAGGAAGGAGACTTAGTGTTGATGTATGACAGTAGATCCATTTAGCATCATGAAAAACTAAATGCACTAGTTAGGACCATATGAAGTAAAAACTATCACACATGGGGGAGTTGTACAGTTGAAGGACTTAGGAGGTGAAAAAATGATAGGGAAGATCAATGGGAGTCGACTGAAGTTGTACAAGGATAGTCGACCACCCACAACTTGAAAGACACCATGCAGTTCCTGAAAAAAAAAAGAGAGAGCAGGATATGAAACAGTACCAACGGAAGCACAGTGCACTTAAATAAGAAAGAGCACACACACTTGGAAATATGATCCTGAGAAAGAAAAGGCCAATTGTCAGTACAAATAAAAAACAAGCGGGAAAGGTGGCTACAACAAAAGAAGCACTAAGTGACAAAGGCTAGTGGAATTGGATGCCAGAAACAACCGATGATACGCCACATTAATCACACCAACTGGAGACGACAATGGAAATTAATGGAAAGTACGAAGGAACTGACAGTTCATTGAATCCATAATCGCGGTAATGTCTTCGACAAGCTTCACACGATGCCCATACAAAGTAGGGACACAGGAGAAAAAAGGTTATTGCGAAGTTGGAAAAGGTAGTGAGCTCGACGAATGACAAGTTTTTACCACCATGTCACCACCTAAACAAGGAGGACCAAGATAGACTTCCAGACAACCTCGAGTTAGGACCATAGCACAATCACAATTGTAGGAAAGTGAACAACAACCACCTTAGCCACTAGAATTCATCAATGTGGACAAAATCCCATTGCCGGATACAACAATGGGAAGCCCCACACGCATCGAAGAAGAAACCCAATAGAAAACACCTGCAACCATGGACATTAATAGGCCAGAAGAAGGGAAGGGCCAATAGAATGAGCATGCAGGCAACCTAGGGCACCCAAAGAACCCTATAGAAGCTCTGAGAGACAACAATTGGCTCCAAACCAGGAAGAAACGATCGTGCCAGAAGACTCACAGACAATCATGTCGAAACACCCATAGGAGGGAGCACTGAAAGATTTCATTGGCCGAACAGAACAATATGCAAAAGAATGAACAATGGAGGTTGGAACCTCAAGTCATCCAGCACAGCAAAAGGACAAGGAGACGGTACCTAGATCATCGCATAGACAAATCACCGCAACAATTGTTTTTCCACGCATACCAGAAGGGGTATGGGTAAAAGAAGATTTGTTAGGTTATGTAGAAAAATTGAAGTACTCATACCATGATGTAACAGACACAGAAAAGTTCCTGAAGTTCACTA
>JASDQU010502754.1:25969-53301 GCA_032191745.1 Picea mariana | reverse complement strand
CATATCATCAAATGCTTGTTATTGTGCCTGCCCCCATGCAAACTTGTCCTTGCCACCGCCCTTGGTTACTTGGCTAAGGGCCCATGCAATATGGGAAAATCCCAACATGAACCTTTGGTAGAAGTTGGCAAGTCCCAAGAATCTTCGAAGCTCAATTAGTGTGGTTGGGGATGGCCAATCATGAATGACTTGGATATTAGTTGGATCAATATGTACCCCATGCTCACCAACAATTTAGCCCAAGTATTGGACCCTGCTCATTCAAAAGGATCATTTTTCTAAGTTGGCATATAGCTTGTGTTGTCGTAGAGCGCCCAAAACCTGCTGGATATGTTGCATGTGCTCCTCCTAGGTTCTACTAAAGATGAGGATGTAATCAAGATATACCACCAAAAAATAGTTGGTGAAGGGTATCAATACATCATATATCAATCTCATGAAAGTTGTTGGTGCATTTGTCAAGCAAAATGGCATGACCATCCATTCGAGGAGACCTTCTTTAGATTTGAAAGTTGTATTTCATACATTAGTCGGTTCGATGGGAACCTAGTGGTAGCCAGAATTTAGGTCAATCTTGTTGAAGAACTTTTCCCCCTTTATTTGGTCAAGAAGGTCATCAATTCGGGGAATTGGGTACTGGTTCCTAACTATCATTTTGTTTAATTCTCTGTAATCAAGGCAGAGCCACTAGGTCTCTTCTTTCTTCTACACCAACACAATCAGGCTTCCACAAGGGGAGGAATTGGGTCAGATGTGCCCCTTTTGAATCATCTCTTAGATTTGGTACTTGATTTCGTCATTTTCCATCAACAAGCGACGATAGATTGGTCCATTAGGTAGTGGTGCATTGGGGGTTAGTTCAATTGGATGCTTGAATTGACAATGCGTTGATGCCCTAATGGGTGAGGAGAAGATGTCTTTGTACTCTTCCACAATCCCATCCACTTTCTTTTGTTGCAAAGAGAGGCTATGCATAGAGGTCACACATGTGGAAGTGACCTTCTTCTTACTTTGAGCATGGATCACAACGAAGATGAAATTCTTGATCTATGAAATGACCTTACTGCATTGCTTTGCAGAGATTAAAGAAATAGCAGTAGATAGCGCTACCTCTAGTATCATATACAATTGTCTACCCAAATTAATAATAACACTACAGGGTCTAGACTCATACACAACATGTTTCTTCCACAAATATGGCTAGCCTAAAAGAACATCACAAAATTCAAGGGGATAAATATCACACAATACCTTGTCTTTGAAGGGCTTGATGTTGTAGGGTAGATGAAAATATTTACTAATGCGAAGATCTCATCCTTGGTGAAGCCAACTGATGGTGTATGGTTGCTGATGTGATTTTATCGGAAGGTCCAGCCACTTGATAACCTCTACTGAAATCAAGTTCTTCTAACTATCTCTATCTACAATGAAATGCAACAAAGTCCCCTTTACCCACATCTGTGAGTGAAAGAGGCGTTCCCCTTCCTCCGGTTCTTTTGGTTTTCTTGGTTAGAATTTGGTAGTAGTGACAATGGCATCATGTTCATAATTGATGATCTGCTTCCCAGTTTATGGATTTGATTCAGAGTTAGAATTTGCCTCTGACTCAGAAGTTTTCAGATCGACCACTAGTAACTACTTGGAGTGACATTCTTCGGTTTTGTGCCAAGGGATTTTATGATATTCACATTGTTTTCCTGTGTCCTTCTTTGACTTTTCATTACCCTTCTTGGGTTGTAGATTGGACTGGTTGTCCTAAGAGAGACCATCTTTTCTCTGTCCCTTGTTTTGTGGGTTGGGGTTTGTAACACACCCACTATGAAATCTATAATTTCTCGGCCTTTTTCATCTTTTCTCCGATGAATAGAATTTCCCTGAGTCCCTACGGGACCTGATACAGATCCTACCATCCCTTATCCGCACTCATCTGATCGACAGTTATGGCCATAGGCCTTATCGAAGGGTACTCATCAACTTTCACGATATAGGAAATCGCGATACAGGTATTCCCTTGTTCATTTCGAGGTTTCATCCATCGGAATTTCGCGGCTAGCGAATACGAGGAAAATTGACTTCTGGGAGTCCCGAGCATCGAAAAGATGAAACACCAAACCATGTGTGTGAATCCATTTCGGGACTTCACCTATCAATATTTCACAATATGCAAGGAAAAGATGCTTGCCTCTAGATGTCTCGGGTGCTGAAACATCGAAACATTAAATTCTAGTCGCTCTATACTCATTTTCGGGTTTTGCAAATTGGGATTTTGCAATATGCAAGGACAAGACACTCGCCTCTAGATATCCTGGGTGCTGAAACACCGAATTATCACGCTTCTCTATGTTCTATTTCTTTAGGATTTCGCAAGTCGGGAGTTCGGGGGATGCGATGACAAGAGGTCTCACATTGGGTTCTTCTGGGAGCCGAACTCTAAATTACTAACTCTAAACATACTTTCCTGTTTCAGGATTTCTTCCATCGGGAATTTGGGATATGCGATGACAGGAGGTCTCACACTTAGGTTTCCTGGGAGCCGAAACTCTGAAATCTTAACATACATATAGTTGTATATATGTGTCTCTCAGTCCATTCTAGGAATTCGCATACTGGGTTTTTGGGACAAGTGAGCATAAGAAAACTTACCATCAGGTATCCCGAGTGTCGAAACACCGACACACCAAATACCATCCGTGTTAAGCCATTTTGGGACTTCGCAAGTTGGGATTTCGGGAGACGTGAGCACAAGGGAACATGCCCTTGAGCATTCTGATTTCTGAAATTCCGAAGTCTTGTAACCTATCCGCGTATTGTTTTTTCGGGACTTCACCCATCGGGATTTCAAGACTGACGTGTACAAGAAGACTAACCCTTGGGTTTCCCGGTTACCAAAACAATGAAACACCAAGGCTTACCCACGCTAGACCTTTTCCAGATCTCATACTTTGAGATTTCGCGATGGGTAATGACAAGAAGTCTCACTCCTAGGTTTTCCTAGGAGCCGGAACACTGAAAACTCATAGCTACTCTGTCCTATTATCATTTTGGGATTTTTCGAATTGGAGTTTCGCGATGTGCGCAGACGGGAGATCTCGCGCCTAGACCTTCCGGGAGCCAAAACTCTGAAATACCGACTCCTAAACCTACGCATCTATTTCAGGGTTTCTCCCATTGGAATTTCGCGGACCAGAGATTCATGACTTGCAAGTATAAAGGGACTTGCACTTAGGTATCCTGGGTACCTAAATTTCGAACTATCCTATATCATTCACTCCTTAAACTATTTTGGGGTTTCGGTTATCGGGGTTTTACGACTCACGATGATCAGGGCTCTTCCCCTTTGTCTTCCCACGTACTGAAATGTCGAAACGCTTACCGGCAGCCATGTGTCCTATAAATGGATGGTCCAAATACTCCCACGAACCCTGGGGATCTACGGTCCCAATTTCTTCGCTACTTACAAAGATAAAAGGAAAGGGGTTGAGGCATTAATGCCCTCGTTTCTTCCTCCAATCTAACGGTCGCGACTAGCCTCAGATCTTCCGACAGGATCTTGTCCGTCAATCGATACTTATCCACATGCTATCATTTCAGGATTTTGCAATTTTGGGGTTTCGGGGTTTTAAGAGGACCATCCCTGCTCGTACAGGATTACTGAGACTTGCGCCATCAAATCCTTTTTCAGGTTCTTGGTAAGCTTTCCAAGAAGGGTGTCTCTATGGGGAGATCTATCCAGGGTATTACCTGAGACGGATAAGGGTATAGATTTCCCGAGAATAGACTTGAAGTCTGAATTAGATCGGTATACATATATATAGCTATTTATAAACATAATCCATACGTAGTCTTTCCATTATAAGCATGCAAC
Organism: Picea mariana; assembly: GCA_032191745.1. NCBI lineage: Eukaryota > Viridiplantae > Streptophyta > Pinopsida > Pinales > Pinaceae > Picea > Picea mariana. The sequence continues at coordinate 49,436 of JASDQU010502754.1, read as the reverse complement.
CACCATTTCTGGTCAAAACACCACACAGACAGTGTTATATTGAAACCATTCATAATTTCACAGACTATGAGAATAAATGTCAGAATATACATTTCAAGATGCAATATATAAAACACTTATCAGAAATAACACAAAGTGTGATTTCAACTACTGAGAGGGGTGCTCGTTTCCACCCAACCATAGGCTCAGCGATTCCGAATGGATTTACCACTAGCCACCCCCGAGCTGAGACCACGATGTTGCGAGACTGAGTCTCTGTTTTCCAGTGACCGAGAACAAAGGTTACTCTCCTTCTTCTCTGCTATCACTCACTCTATAGTTTTTCTAGAGTTTCTTTCCTTCTCCTCTTTTCCTTCGTGTCTGCCCTTGATCGCACACTCTTCCTGCCTTTTCTCTTTTCGGCGAGGTTCCTTGTGGCACGATATTCCTCGCGATGGTCAAGTCTGAGGACTCTATGGATGGGCGGTTCACCCCCATCTCTCATTAACTCATGAGGAGACTCTTCACCTACCAACCTGGCGAGTAATTCATTTCGGGGCCAGCGAGCTGCTCTTGGTTCTCCAAGTCAGTGAAGTCCAAATACGGTATTGGTTTCGGTGGAAGTTAACGCCACCATTCCAGGTGCCTTCCACCACCTTTCTTCAGCCATCGTGGTCTCTTTTTCAGCACATCCCCCTCTCAGCAATCTTGCAATATATATATTCATAATATTATTTACATTCATCAACCTTTTTCACAATGTCCATTCAAATCACACATTCACATGTTTGAGTTTGCCATAGTTCTTGGCCAGTATAGTTATTTTTATAGACTGGGGGAAACAGGGTGTTACAGGGCTTCCTTTTTCCTACTTTGATTGTGAGGAGTTTGTAGATCCAAACTCTTTCCTCTTCTGCTTAAATGTTTTCTCGATCTTGAAAACATATCTATAATCCACACCTAATGATGCGATGTCCATAAACTTCATTTATTTTTGAATGTATCTATGCAAAAATCCGTGCTATTTGAGCACCAGATGTCGTTCAAATTATTTGATACCCAATTTGGTGCGCAGTGTATGGAAAATATTGGTGAAATCTAGTACTATCTGGTCCCTTTCCTGATGCAGCATGGTCCATTTTGTGTACTAGTCCTTGCAGCTTCCAATAGGGTAGTATTGTTCTTTAATGGAATCCATGAAGGAATCCCATGTGGAGTCGACCACAAATTTTGCATATTCCTCTATGGCCCTTTTCTCAGAGTAAGTATCCCACCAATCCTTAACATGGGGGATGACCTTGAGGAGTGAAAAAGTAACATATTCCTTGTCGGAAAAATTGTGGACCGAAAATTGTCATTCAAGAAGATTCAACCATTTATCTAAAAAATCCACATCTATAAATCCTTCAAATAATGGAATATCAAAATTTACTTGTACCTTGAAGGGTGTTTCATGGCCACTTGATGAAGATGCATCTCCTGTGGGAAGCCACCGAAGGATCTGTGCAAAGTTGTCCATCCTTTCGTTCCTTTTTCATTCAAGGGATTCCTCGAGAAACATTTTGAAAAGATCTCTTGATCCATCATATTTCTTCTCATCCTCCATGGGTTGTTGTTGGTCTCCGCATGGCCGATCTTGCAAAGGCTCGACTGGTTCGATTCCTAACTTATTGTACCCAGATATTGTCGAGGACATGCATGAAGAAAAAATAAATAAAGAGAATATCGCTATGGTACCATTGGTTTGTATTTGTGATCGGAACAAAAGGAATAATAGACTGAATACAATAACACAGAGATACAAAGAACAACAACATATATCCATTGAAATATAAAATTGCGGAATTGAAAACAACTTGCTCGAATGGTGGTAGCTATCTCTGAGAAGAGATGTGGCTGCTATGTGCATAAATTTGAGAAGAATGATTACAATGAGCCTCCAAATTCTTTTTTAACATTACTCATGAATTCCAAAACCCTAGAAATTCAAAAACCTAACCCTAGGAAATGAAACACCAAAAGTTATGTGGGCCCCAATGGGTAAGTTGGTACCTCAACTTCCCGGGGTTGTAAATTTTGCATACGACCTCCATTTTAGGCACGGGATAGCCCGTTGGAAAGGCATTTTCGAGAAATACACATTGTGCCATAAAAATTTGAATTCATCTATAATTTTACTATGGTAATCCAAAAAAACATTGTTTAGGTCCCCAAAATGACCCTGGAAGTACAGAAAGATGTACTGACATGAAAAATTCCAAAATAAGGCAGTTGGATTAGGTGGGTGGCCACCAATATCCACCTAGAAGTTGTGTAGGGCTTCATACATCCCCAAAAGTGTATAACCCAAAATTACAAATAATTACAAAAGAACGTGTTGAACTAAAAATTGTCAAGAGGAGCCAGTTTGAATAGGTCGATGGCCACCAATATCCACTTGGATCTTGGTGGTTCATGTAACAGTAGTAGTTATGGAAGATAGTGTATATCTACGCATCCATTAGAGGTATTTTCAAGGGTTGTAAGCCTATTTCGTAATCTTTACCACTGAATGATAATAGACCAATAGCTTGCCCCATGGATGTTTCCTTGATGCATTGTCAGGGTTTTACCATGTAAATTTTGTTTCATATGTGAATGTTCTTTGTGTTGTTTATTTTATCGTTATTTTCTCCATAATAATGTGTGTTTATATATATTTTTATGGTTAATATGGTTAACAAGTGGTGTCAAATACATGAGGTTTCTAGTCACTAGGGTCGTTCCAGTGAAAATAAAATATGAGGTTGTTGGTCATTGGGGTCGTTGTTGTGAAGAGAAACTATGAGGTCACTAATTGTTGGGGCTATTTCCATGAAGAGAAATCGTGGGGTTGTTGGTTGTTGGGGTTGCTTTTGTGAAAAGAAACTTCTAAGGTTGTTGCCATGAAAAGAAATCGCTAAGGTCATTGGTCATCAGGGCCACTATTATGATTAGAAACCATTGAGGTTGATGGTAAATAGAATCGTTGCCGAGAGGAGAAAGATCGGGGTAGATTGATGGTACGCTCACATGACTATGATGAAAATGACCGAGCTATCACGACCGAGAGGAGAAATATCCTAACCGATTTCTGGTATGCTCGTACAGCTGAATGCTAGTACGCTCACATGACCATGAGGAGAAGGGTTGAGCTATGAGTACCAAGAGGAGAAATCTTAGAGACAAGAGAGGTTGTTCATATGCTTGCATTGAGGAAAGAACACACATTTCAAAACAAAAATCTAGTACAAATAATTCAAAATGGAAGTGTCAGTGGTATAAATTACTCTAATAAGTAGGAGTTATTTCCTTAATAAACGAGACATCTCCATTCATAGTCAGTTTTTTTTTGTTACGTTTTTTCAAACTTATATAACACATTTTCAATATAGATACTCTCATGTCAAATTTTCTGTGAAGGGTAACTATTTTTTTGAATCGTTACTTGTCCCATTGTGATTTTATTGCACTTATAGTGAACAAAAGTTGGTGGACTTTCATTTTTTTTAAGTATAAAATTTGTGAAGGTTTCAAATGAAAATATCGATGTGGAGAAGTTTGATGGGAATAGTAACTTTGAGCCATGGAAGCTGAATATGCAAGATATCTTAGTCAAACAAGGTTTGCACAAGGCATTGATAGAAAATATAAGGAAACCAATGGGTATGACAGACGAGGATTAGGAAGATCTGGATGCAAGAGCTCTCAACACCATTCGACTATTTCTAGCAAATGATGTCTATTCAATATTGTTGGAGAGGAAACAACAATAGGATTATGGAGAAGAATGGAGAGCCTTTACATGAAAAAATCCTCAAAAAAATGAATCTACTTGAAGAGGTAATTATACAACTTATGAATGAAAGAAGGTACCAAAATTGTTTATCATTTAAAAATTTCCAATACTCTTACGTGCCAATTAACTAGTATATGTGTAAAAATTGAAGATGAAGATAAGGAAGTCACGTTTTTGTGTTCATTTCCTGAATCTTGGCACCACATAGTCACTTTTATTAGCTTTATCATAACTGATACTCTTGATTGTAATTCAGTCGTGGGAGCCTTGTTGTCTAAGGAGGTGTAGAGGAAATCTAGTATAGAAACCTCCACATTAGAAGAAATGGTGGTTAGGGGTCGATCCAAATAAAAAGTGGAAAATTTGAGAGGTATAACTATACCTAAGTAAAGAGGAAAAAAGGATAGGCCTAAATTTTGGTACTACAATAAATCAAGGCATCTCAAGAAATATTGTTGGAAGAGGATAGTCTCCAAGGATGACTCCGAAAAAGAAGAAAATCTGGTTGATTCAATTTCAAGTATGGTTGATGAAGATTGATTTGTTTGTAATGTATCACACTATCATGAAGAATGGTTATTATATTTTGGTTCTTTTCTTCACATGTGTCCACATAGAAATTGGTTTTCTTCTTACCATCCTATTGACGATAGTTTTATTTTTATGGGAAACAAATTTTCTTGTAAGACTGTTGGGATTGGGAGAATTAATATTAAAATGTTCGATGGTATTGTAAGGACATTAACAAAGGAAAATCATCTATGAGAACTTAAAATTAATTTAATTTCATTGGGATTTTTGGATTTTGGGGATTATAAATTTACATGTCAAGGTATAACACTTCAGATGTCTAAGGGAATTTTGATGTTAATTAAGGATGCAAATATTGGGAACCTTTACAATTTGGAAGGGATTGCTCAAATAAATGAAGAGGTAGTGGTATCTAAAGAAGGAAATGAAGCTACCCGTTTATGGAATCAACGACTAGGCCATATGAGAGAGAAAGGGTTCAAGGTACTCATAAATCATAAGTTACTTCCATATTTAAAGTCTTTGAATTTGAATTTTTGCAAGCATTCTTTTTTAGTGAAGCAATGTAGACAAAATTTTTAAACATGTTGTCATACTAGTAAAGGTATTCTAGATTATATCCATTCATATGTTTGGAGGCCATCCCCTACATTTTCTTTTGGAGGAGCACCATACTTTGTGACATTTATATATGATTATTCTAGAAAGGTGTGGTTCTATATTCTCAAAATAAAAGATGATGTGTTTGATGTATTTAATCAATTTAAATCTGTCATTGAAAATAAAACTAACAGGTCAATCACGTGTTTAAGAATAGAAAATGGAGGCGAGTTCACATCTTTGCAATTTGAAAAATTTTGCAAGGAATATTGGATCGAAAGGGATAAAACCACATTTTACACTCCATAAAAAAATGGCGTGGCTAAACACATGAATATGACTCTTCTTAAAAGAGAAAGGAACATGCTCAGTAATGCCAAGTTGCAACAAGAGTTATGGGAAAAAAAGGTCATTAGAGCTTGCTATCTAGTAAATCGGTTACCATTAGTTGCAATAAACTATAAGATTCCTAAAGGGGTATGGATAGGTCATTCGTGTGATTATTTAAATTTGAAACTTTTTGGTTGTGATTCTTATGGTCTTATTTCTAAATTAGACCCTAGATCTAGTGGAAGCAGGTGCAGGGGGGGGTTCTATATGACCCTAGAGGAAATCATGAACTGGAATTTTTTTGGAACCTTAGGTTTACCTCCAACAATAAGGAAAAATCTTATGAATTTCTTCAAGGAGCTTCAATTACTAAGAATAGTAGCATTTCCTAGCTAAATATTATAAGCGACTCCAAAAACATCATCCACTATTTTTTTTCAAGCTCAGTTCCTAAATATGATGGGTTGAAGGCTCTTATTGAATGCATTAGACTTATCCTTTCTTCTTGATCAATTTATTTTTTCCACCTACTTCTTGAAAACACCAAGGAAACAAATGAAATGGCTAATCGTGTCATTGGTAAAGCCCCTGGTTTCTTGTGGATAATTGGGGATGAAATTTTAGCACACCCTCCATAATGTTTAGCACTTGGAATTGGGGTGGGGCCCATGGGGTAGACGTGGATCGTTCAACCTCATTCATGAACCCATGCATAATATTATTTAGGAATTTCCCCGCATGTCAAATCCTAGGTGACAGAGAGAACCTGAAGTTGAGCGAGGTGGTATAGATGTGTAGACTGGTGCATATGAATAGGAGGATTTTTATGGTACGAGGAATGGAGTAATTAAATGTGTGTATGAGATAATTAACATTGGATCTGATGATTTCTATCATTATTGATAATGGAAGTATGTTTAACATATAGGATTGGGTGGTGAATTGCAAGTCCATGTGTCTTCCAATTCGACTGTGCATTCTTGCTAAGATTGGAGCCTAGGAATCTTGAGAGAGGTGGGAGAGGAAGGAAGGTTCGTGGATATTTGAAGAATTGTAAGCATATGGTTGTTACAAATTATTATCATCATCCCTATGACTGTTAATGATGTAAACCATCCATTGCATTTAGAGGGGTCAATAGCCTGAATTCCTAAGAAAGAAGGGAGAAGAACTTTTCCTAAGAGGAGAAGTTGTGTTTTCCTCTGTAAAAATCCTATTTTGGAGAATTTCCATGGGCTTCTATATATGCAGGATGTGAAAATTCTTAATTTCCGCACCTTTCTCTATAGCTAGGGTGAAGATTTTCCACAGGCTGCACTATAGCTACGGTGCGACGGCCTTCGTACATGGGAAAAACGAGCATCTTCTCGATGCTTCTAGAAGGAGAAGCTTCTATGGTGAGGTGGCTTCTGAATGGTTTGGATCTTACTCGCTTTCATGATTTAGTGGGATCATCCTAACCTCCTCATCTTATCCTCTTTATCTTATAAAAGGAGAGGAACTCTCATGGAGAAAGTTAGCTTGATTGGGTTGGAAAGTTCTTGAGCCTTTGAGATTAGAAATTTGGCTTGATATTGTTAGCTTGGTATGTTGGCTTTGAGCTTTGCTTTGTCAAGATAGATTGTGAGTAGCTATCAGATCCATGGTCACATAATCCTTGGAGCAAGAAGTGTTTGGGAAGCAAGGAACTATTGGAAGGAACCTTATGACATCAAGCAATCTGGTTGTAATCTTTCTTCCTATTATTTAATATAATACAGTGGCATGCTTCTTTCCCATAGAATTATCTTTATTTTATTGCATAATTCCTTGATCATATGCATAGGTTGTCATTGAATATACTTTTTCTTTTTTCACTTTGGTTGGTTTGTGTCTCACTGTAGGATCAGTATCACAAGAGGACCGAAACAAAATAGGAACAACAAAGAGATACGGAAGCGACACTTAAAGGTATGTCTCTCGTCTTTTGTTTAGTAGCAAATTTGATGATTAGAGACTAGAGAAAGTGCCATGTTCTGTCCTGTTTTGTTCTAGATCTAGGTGGATCTAGGGGGATCGATTCATATCCTCACTTAACGATTAGCCCAATAAAAAAATTGGCGACTCCGCTGGGGAACATATTGTTTTCCTAGTTTGTCTTTCTTTCTTGCTTTGATTGCTTGGGTTCTGTTTTCTAAGTCACTGGGAGATCCAGATTGAGTCTCTGACTGTTAAAATTCATTGGAAAACCTTCACACTTTTTATTTTTTCCATTTTTTTTGTAATTTTCGCACCCTACTTTGAGGGACAGTGCGTCGTTTTCACACTGTATTGGTCTTCTGGCCCACGTAAATTAGGGATTTATGCACTGTGTTAATCTACAACTTGCGGACATTGTGAAAAGTTTGATTTTTTATGGTTTTTCCTTACCCAGATCTTAGATTTGTTTTTGGGATGAATTTTTGGTCTGATTACAGTCTGCTTGACAAAATTTGAATCTGCTTTCAACCATCTTTGCCTTGTTTTTTCTTTGTTGGCTTTTGAAATATTTGGTCTCTTGATTTGAGTGTCTTTCAGTTACAAAGCATCGTATTTCTTCATAATTGTTTAGTGAAAGAATACTTCTTTTTCTGAATAAATCATGTTAAAAGAGAAACTTAGTTTGGGTTGTTTTTGTTTTGAAGTGCTTTTCTATTTGTTTCAGTGTCTCTTTGAAACAAAAAAAAATAATTGTAATTTCTTGCCTTATATTAGATTGGGGCATCCTTTCATTTGAAGTAGTGAAATTGCATGATTCTTGGCATTTTTTGGTCTTAAATTCTAAAAAAAAATCCCCCTCATGGCCCCGGGGGGGGGGCATGGATCGTTTATTGGTGTACAGTCTCTTTTTATCATTTCTTAAGAATCTTGATATTGATGAGTTTAATAAATTTTGGGACATTGTGCATCTGAGATGATAAATGTTTCTCCTTCTCGTAGCATAGATTTCATCGAAATGAAAAGATTGCATATTCATCTCTTTGCATAACTTTTGAGTCGGTCAAAACACCATATTGTCCATGCCATTTTCCTCTTGAGTAACAACAACCATAAAATAAAGCGCTTATAAAAATTGATTATAAATTTTTTATTTTTTCTGGTAGCAAACCTACATTAGATTAGTTGTAGGGCTTTGGAATAGGTGTGAAAGATAACTTTCCAAAGCTGCAAACAAACATAGAATCTTGGGTTAGGGAGCGATGACATCCACTTATCACATTTTGTCCTGGGAAGCTCTTCTAACACAAGGGTCAATCACGAGTCACATTGAGACTGACAGATTTACTCACCCTACTTTGTTGGTCTTGGTGTAGAGATTACGTGTATTATGGGGGTCTCTTGAAGGTATACCCACAATGATGAGTGGACTCCTTTCAAGTTGATTTTGGGCTAGATACCCTGCCTTTGTGCGTAGATAGGATTTTCGACTGTTTCCCCAGGCATCACTATAGTAATTGGTAACCTTAGTGGCCTATTTTTCTAGGTTCTTTACATGAGGTGACTCTGGAGGGGCAAGTCTTCATGGTACTTGGAATCGACGTTGACCAAAATCACTCAGGCTCCTTGGAGGGTATACCCATGTTTATGTGTGGGAGATCGCACCAAGGCATAAGAATTTTAAGAAGGTCGTCAACGTAAATTTTCCACCCACTCTATCTCAACCCCTTCTTACTTTGTTCCCGCGATGTTGGATTTCATCACCAACTAGTGCATTCATTGTGAGAAGGTTTTGTTTGCTTGCTTTCTTTCTAAATTTTTAGCGTGTGCTGTTTGTTTTCCCTAGTGGACTCTAGGTTGGATTTTTATTTAATGGCATTAGTTCACGAAACGACTAATGAAGGAACCCTTTTCCAGGGGAACCTTTTGTTTTTACTTATGGAAACATTGGTCCTCCTCATATCACTACTTTGAGCCTTCCAGGTCTCACAATTGGATTACCGGTATGGTCGTTTTCCACTCAGGTAATTCTGAATGTAGTAAGTTCTTCAATCATAATCACTTCCCCCCAAGAACATCAACCTCATATTGATCCTTTGCCTTCTTCACTAGTAAGATCTTCTTCACCTTCTCTACTTGCAAGGTCTTCTTCCATTTCATCTTCTTCATCGAGTGAAAGCTTTGAAGCTAGTAACTCAGTGGATAAGAAGAAGAAGAAAAGGAAGAATAAGAAGAAGAAAAATAAACAAGGATCTAAAGTTCCAACCACTGCCACACTTGTTGGAAAGAAACTAGTTATTGTTGATCATGCTGGGAGTGTTGGTGATGCCAAGAACACTCAAACAACCCGTAATCCCAAGTACCCTTGCAGGATTTGTAAGGGTATCCATCTTCTTAAAGGTTTCCCTGGTATATCCAATCTTATAGAAGCATGGTCTACACACCCTTGCCAACCCATGTCCTCATCCTGTGAACAACATGATGATGACCTCCCATCAACTAGTCAAAATACCATTGGGAGGAAGAAAAGTAGAGTTAAGTTCTTGTGTATGTTATGTAAAGGGAGTCATCTAACTCACCTTTTCCCTTGTATGGACGAAGCCTCGAAATTCCTGGAAGAAATGACTGTGTCACAGCCTCAACTTCCAGTTGCTTATCACAAGCTTACTCTTGACCCACCTGTAGTTGATGGAATGATCAATCTATCCCCTTCATTGGTTAGTCTGATTAATCAAGTGGTCAATATGCTCACATCCTTAGTTGAACCAGTTGACCAAGCAGTCGATCCAATCCCATCCTCGGTCGATCTCACTCTCCTGTTAGAGATTGAAACCCAAGAAGTCAATCTTTTTCCAACCGAAGACGCCATTTTCCCCTTGGAGAATGCAACCCAAGTGGTCAATCTGATCTTGTCATCGGTCGATCCTACTCTCCCTCTCGAGTCTAAACCTGATACTGCCCGTGTTTTTCTCGATGATACAAAATCTACCATGCCGGGGGGTATTCCTCCTTCTCCCGTGGAACCTCCTCCAAGTAATGAGGCCATCCATTTTGATTGGGGTGTGCTAACCAAACCTCGTCTTCCCTCTCACATTCCTTTCCACATTACAATATAGGTTTGTGGTTGGGATGTTCCTCAGATGATGATAGATGAAGGTGCTTCTGTTAGTATTTTTTCCTCTCTTGATTGACAAGCTTTGGGTTGTCCTTATCTTGCGTCAGTTACGTAGAATCTATTATCTTTTAACAGAAGAACCAGTCAAACTTTAGGGACCCTTCCTCAGTTTCCTGTAACTTTGGGAGGGAAAATTGTCGTTATTGATGTCATGGTAGTCCGAGACCCCTTGGATTTTTCTTTACTCCTTGTGCAGGATTATGTCTATGCCATGAAAGCTACTGTGTCCACTCTTTTTTGTGTGATATCTTTCCCTCACAATGGAAGAATTGTCACTATTGATCAACTTTCATTCATCAACCCTGATTGTATTACCTGCCTTAGTGGTTCTTATATGTAGATGGTATCTCCCCTCCCACAGGTAAATTATGTGGCGTTGTCTCCCATGCCTTCCACTGCCGATGACAATGACTTGGATCTGGTAGTTGATGTGGTAACCTCTTCGGTAGGGCTACTCAAGCCTGACTTCCTTACCCCTCTCGCGACCCTCGACATGGGTTCCTTCCAGAGTGTGTTTCTTTCGTCAAATGAAGATCTCTTGGAAGCCATGACTAAGTTTTGTCCCTTGACATGGTGTCCTTCCAGAGCATTGTACTCTTGGAAGTCATGATCAAGAAGAGCTTCGAGCATGATTTTCTGATTTCAAGCTCATTAAAAAATGAAACCAGCTTCGAGCATGATTTTCTGATTTCAAGCTTGTTAAAAAATGAAACCAGCTTCGAGCATTATTTTCTGATTTCAAGTTCGTTAAAAAATGAAACCATCTTTGAGCATAGTTTTCTTCTTTCAAGCTCATTAAAAAATGAACCCAGCTACAAGGATATTTTTTCTTCTTTATGGAAACCTCGTTTAAAAATGAAACAGAGGTTACGAGCATAGTTCATGTTTCTATGTCAAGATCATTAAAAAATGAAATAGAGGTCTAGGGCTTGAACCTGGATTCTCGAGCATAGTTCCTATCATGTGTCAATCTCGTTAAAACATGAAACAAATTCCTCCTCTATATTGAGTCAAGCCCTTTGTCTAGTATTTGAAGCTTCCTTTCCTCCGCCTTTGCAGTTGGATGAAACGAAGCTTGGAGGGAAATGCTTCCATCCTCTGGACTTCATGCTGAAGTTGAGCCACTAGATTCTTAAGCTGGGGGCTAAGTCCCAACCATGCGTTGGGAAGTCACAAACATAGTTTTATATGGTTCAAGATTGTGTAAAAATGAAACCAGCTACCTCAAGCATAGTTTCCTCTGGTTCAAGCTTGTGTAAAAAATGAAACCAGGTCTAAGCAAAGTTTTGTTTTATTGTAAAGCTTGCGTAAAAATGAAAACAATCCCGAACTTAGTATTTGTTCTTTCTCATGCTCATAAATACATGAGAATAAGTTACTGATCTTATTCTTTGTTCTTTCTTGTGCTCGTAAATCAATGAGAATGTAACCGAGTAAACTTTTATCACTTTTCCAGACTCGTAAAGGTTATACGAAAAAGTAACCTCATGGAGTTCTCTTTAAGCTCTTTTCAAACTCTCTAAACATGAAAATATTGTCGAGCGACCTTGTTCTTTTCACGCTCATAAAAGTATTTGAAGAAAACATTTGTTGAGCAGTAGTTTATCTCTTTTTTGGTCTCATTAGACTACTTTACGAAAAAGGAACTGAGAGAGTTCTCTTTAAGTGTTTTTCAGACTCTCTAAACATGAAAAATCCCCAATTTTTCTCTCTTTGGACTCGTAAAACAAACATCGAAATACCCATATGGGACTGAACCACTCATTCCTAGGGTTCCTTAAACATACTTTGAGGGACTTGTCTGAAGGATGATATTACATTACAAGCATATGTTATCCTCCTCAAGCTTGCGTAAAAATAAAGAGGTACTCACCAGAAATGGTGGGGGAAAAATTGGGAAAGAAATCTATCTAAACGTGTATTCTATGGAAGAGTCGTTTTTTGAACATGACACCCTTTCACTCGCTTTGTTTCTAGGTTGGAAAATACGATTGACTCTTGATCATACCCCTTTCTAAGATTACAAATTGGTCTGTGATCCCTGTTGTTGAGTCAATGTTTTTCCAAGACAGTTGTTGTGTCGTCAATATGTTCAAAAAGAATTTCAACCCGAAAATCCTTCTATTGCATCGGCCATTTCTGCAGTCCTCAACCCTTCTATTGCGTCAACCATCCCTGAGTCAGTCATGAATCACTTGTTAATCTGATCTACATCAAATCTTGTTACCCATTTCGTGTCATTGATGGGGGATACATTAAGGCCCTCCTATGACGAGTCTTTTCCTGTCAACTTCAACTCATTAGCTAGGAATTAGACTTAGAAACTAATTGTTACCTTGGAACTTGCATGCCTCAATGGCACGTTTCCTCGCTTTCGACAATGGGTTTTCATTATTGACCCTTGATCGGGAGATTTCACTGAGTGTTCGACTTCAGTTCATTAATTCACATTCATTGGATTGTACTAGTGTACCTTGGGAGCCATTGACATTAATGGTGATTTCCCTCATACTTGTTAACAATATACACTAATGACCGATAATCAAGTGGTTTCTGCCATGTTCGACTTCAGCACATGTATTCACATGGTTAGATTCATACTATAGAGTGGTGGAGATGAAGACCCTGGATCTTTTCTAATAGTTTCAGGTTGTGTTGGAGTATATTCAGTGTACTATTACATAGATCCACATTATATGTCTCGTGGCTATGATCAAATTTGAGTCATAATGGCATGTTTCCACAGTGTATGTTTGGTGGCCATGACCTGTCTTACTTGACATGGATATTTGCATGTCATCATTTATGCTTTGAGTCATTTGTATTCTAAGTATGGGAATGCCTACCTCAGTGATGATATATTATTGTACTATATTTCCTTGTTTGCTGGTAGGTTTCCGACTGACTGTTCATTGTTCCCTACACACACTCGACAAAGTATTTCATCTATCACTTTGTTCTAACTTCATACTTTGGGGGGCTCTCTGTTACACATTATTTTCGACATCCTTATGATTGTTAATTATGTAAACCTATCTGTTGCCTTCAGAGGGGTTTAACCTGAATTCCTAAAGAAAGAAGGGAAAAGAATTTTTCCTGAGAGGAGAAATTGTGTTTTCCTCTATAAAAACCCTACTTTGGAGGATTTATGCAGGCTGCTATATATGCAGGATGTGAAAATGCCTGATTTCCGCACCTTTGTCTATACCTAGGGTGTGGTGTTTCCGCAGGATGCACTATAGTTAGGATGCAATGAACTTCGTATGTGGGAAAAATAAGCATCTTCTCGATGGTTTTAGAAGGATAACGTATATGGTAAGATGGCTTCCAAATGGTTTGGATCTTACTCACTTTCATGATTTAGTGGGATCATCCTAACCTCCTCACCTTATCCTCTTCAGATTATAAAAGGAGAGGATCTCTCATGGAGAAAGTTAGCATGATTGGGTTGGAAAGTTCTTGAGCCTTTGAGATTAGAAATTCGGCTTGAGATTGTTAGCTTGGTATGTTGGCTTTGAGCTTTTCTTTGTCAAGATAGATTGTGAGTAGCTATCAGATCCATGGTCTCAGAATCCTTGGAGCATGAAGTGTGTGGGAAGAAAGGAACTGTTGGAAGGGACCTTACGACATCAAGGCATCTGGTTGTAATCTCTCTTCCTATTATTTAATATAATACAGTGGCATGCTTCTTTCCCATAGAATTATCTTTATTTTATTGCATAATTCCTTGATCATATGCATAGGTTGTCATTGAATATACTTTTACTGCTTTCACTTTGGTTGGTTTGTGTTTCACTGTAGGATTAGTATCACAAGAGCACCGAAGCGAAACAGGAACAACAAAGACATAAGGAAGTGACACTTAAATGTAAGTCTCTCCTCTTTTGTTTGGTAGTAAATTTGATGATTAGAGCCTAGGGAAAATGCCATGTTCTGTCTTGTTTTGTTTTAGATCTAGGTGGATCTAGGGGGATCGATTCATGTCTGCACTTAACGATTAGCCCGATGACAATGGTACAAGGGAAGGGAATTCTCATTTTTTCCTCAGTGGAAAATACATGGATGTGGAAGGTTGACATTATTATACAGAGTTGACATTGGGATGAGGTACAACTTTGGGAGCTAGTATTCAAAATTCAATTGGCCATTTTCATTGGCAATGCATTTTTTGCATGTTTGGATAGAGACCATGAGGTAAGAAATCTTTTTCATGAGTTTTATTGGATTGGGATGCTTGGAGATAAATGTGGCAATTCAAAGAACATAAATGTAGTATTTGGATTATCTATGAGGGAGAGTAATTGGTATTTTGTCAACCTACTTGTAAATCTTGATTGGGCTTTTTGGGTTGAGAACATTTCTAGCTTTGTAAGGATATAAGGAGTGTCATTCTTTGGTTTAGGCCTAGTTTCTTTCGACTTGGGGCATTGTTTTTGGGTAATCAATTGGAAGAAAGAGCAGAGTCTAAATAGCACCATGGAAAACAAGACAAATGATGGTCAGTAGGGTATGAATATGCAAGAGTAGGAATTTTTGGATCAAGAAAGCTTGTTTATCTCAGTAAATGATCTTAATTCATAGGTATCCTTTGTCCTAGATAATTTGATTTCCCATTGAGATATCATTGGTCAGTTGCAAGACAAGGCGACAACATTGATAATTCAGGTGGAATCAATACAATTTGACTCTATTTAGAGAAATTCAACTCAAGTGATTTTAGATACAACCATGGTTAATGAGTGCCAATCTAGAAAAGAGTTGTCTTCCATTCCAGACTTGAATTCTATAGTGGAGCTTGAAGAAAGGGAAGATGTTGAAGATATGGAGGTTCCAAAATGATTTCTTTCTCTAGAATAGTATGTTTTACCTTTTGAATGCATAAAAAATATATATTATCGCATATATATAGTATTGTCCAATAATAGAAG
This sequence comes from Picea mariana, assembly GCA_032191745.1. Classification (NCBI taxonomy): domain Eukaryota; kingdom Viridiplantae; phylum Streptophyta; class Pinopsida; order Pinales; family Pinaceae; genus Picea; species Picea mariana. The sequence continues at coordinate 34,120 of JASDQU010502754.1, read as the reverse complement.
TATATTTGGGAAAAATAGTATAGAAAGGAGGGAAAAATGGATGTTAGTTGAGATGGAAAAACTAGATTTTTGTGTTGGACTTTAGTTTCCAATTTTGTACTCAGTGGTCTTAGCTGAACCTTTTTATTAATAAAAAAATTTGAGTTTGTGTGAAAATAAAAATTTAGACCCCAAATCAAAGAAGTCTTTATTTTTTGGTTATGGTGGTGGAGTTAAGGGATACAAATTGTGGGATCCTACTTCCCACAAAATCATCATTAGCATAGATATAGTATTTGATGAATCTCCTCTCATAAATCTTAGACATATTAGAAGTTGAAATGAAATAGGAAAAGGTACCACAAAATCAACAAATTCAGTTGGAAACTTAGCCATATATAGAATATAAGGAGTAGGAAGAAGCTTCTGAAGAAGTTGATGAGGATGCAAAAGACATATAGGAAAATGTGGAAATTCCACGACTAACTTTGAGTAGATATACACCGGTAAGAAATCCTCCCAAGAGGTATGAAGATTATACTGCATATGATGCTTTGATTTCTAATGACGGGGAACCTTTTTGTTATTAGGAAATGAATGATGGTATTGAAAGTGATAAATGGAAAATAACGTTGAAAGAATAAATGGAAGCCTTGGAGAATAATAAAACATGGGACATAGTAGAATCAAGCGACTTTCTTAGTCGACCCACTGAACGCCTCGTTCTGTCATTGGGAGGACCTATGAAACCCCTGAGCGATGCCCACATCTGTTCAATTGACCTGTCATTTGGGTGAATGTGGAGCTTAGCTAAGTCGAGCCAAATTTTCTAGGCACACCCTCCTCATTCCTTAGCCGATTCTTTTGTTTGGTGGAGTGCCCAAATCTTTCCCTCAAACCTTCCTCAAACTGTCTGTTGTCTGACTTGTGTTGCAAGGCATCTCAATTGAGTCTCCCTTGGCATGTCACATGCCCAAGGTGTCCCAACTTTCTCAATATAAAGACACCATCGTTACATTTTGTTATGTTTGGTGCGTTCATACCACTTTCTCCATTCAACAACCTCAACTTTCGCAGGTCACCACAATGTCAAGTTAGTAAGTCGTCCATGCCTTTGGTTAGGAGTCTTACACTAGAGACTTTGTAAATGTCAAAATATTCATTAATTTTCTTTAATTTAAATGTTAGAGGATTAGGTAAGGATTAAGTTAAGAACTTAGTATTAATTGAATTTAACTCTAATGGTTAGGATGAATGATTGCTATCCTCCCCTTAATGTTATAAATGTTAGAGCAAGAAATTAAAAATACTTATTAAATATTGAAATAGTGTTTATTTTAATTTTTTAAATGAACTTAACATAAAATAGTGTTCATGATTTCTATCCTCCCATTAATGTTATAAATGTTAGAGCAAGAAATTAAGGATACTTATTGAATATTAAAATAGTGTTTATTTTAATTTGGATTGGTTTTAATTTGTATTGGATGTTAAAACATTGTTTATTTTAATTTTTTAAATCAATTTGTGAACTTGAAATAGTGTTTATTTTAATTTGTACTAGATGTTGAAATAATATTTATTTTAATTTCTTAAGCGAATTTATAAATTTGAAAAATAATTTAAATAATGCATCGAGAATTTAGTCTAATCAAATTTGTATATATATATATAGATATTCAATTTAAAAATTTTCAATTAAAAAAAAAAATAATTTGATTTTTTTAAGATATTCAATTTAAAAGTTTTTATAAAAACGGTAGAATATGTTTTATAAAATAGGTAAAGAAAGTCAACTCCAATATGACTTGGAGGCAAATCTCATAGTGGTTATGGAGGCAAACAAAATTTAGTTATTCCAATATAATATTAAATATGTATTTTATTACTCTTAAAGTTATAAAGTTATTAATAAATATAATATTAAATATTTACTTTATTATTCTTAAAGTTATTAATAATTTACAATATGAAGAAATGATGAGATATTGGAAGTTGTGCAATAAAAAATGGTCACAAACATTATTCATTTTACAATTTAACATTTAATGTTTTGTATGTTAAAATATATAGTATTTTTAAATTAAATATATATAAAATATTAAATATTCTCTTAAAAATGCATATTTCTAAATAACATAAAAAATAAAAATAATGAATTATTATAATTCATCCCAATTGTATCCCACCAAAAAGTTAAACTTGTATTATAATGATTGACTTTTTTCCATTCCATGAATATAGATATAAAACCCACCTAATTTTGCTTGATTTTTTTTTCATTCCATGAATATAGATATAAAACCCACCCGATTTTGAAAAGTTTTTAAAGGGCTTAAGAAATAAGGAAAATGAATAGTTATAATTAATCCCTCTTGTATCCAAGTACAACGCCGAAGTTGCCATTGTTAATATTGTGAATAGTTATAATTAATCCCTATTGTATCAAGTAAAACGCCAAAGTTGTCATTGTTTATATTTAAATAATTGACTTACTTTGAGGGGAAAAATTGTCATGGTTTATATTATAATAATTGTTTGTTTGTTTTTTATCATTCTACAAATAAATATATTATAATCATTGACTTATTTTCATCCCAAAGTTGTAATGGTGTATATTATAATAATTGTTTTGTTTTTTTTCTAAGATTTGTTTTAAAGTTATTTAGACTTAGAAATAATGGAGTAAGAGTCAGTTGACAGAGTCAGTAGCGTAAGTAGAGTCTAGTTATCTATAGTTTGATGTAACTGATTAAGTAGAGTAGTTTCCTATATAAGGATGTAATCAGTGTTCATTCAATAATGGATTGTCAGCGTAGCCTCACCCGTGTGTGTTGGTTTCTCATATTTTAAGTTGGTATCAGAGCCATGGAAGTGAGGTGCATAAATTTTTTGAAGTCTGCAAGTCCCTCCTCTGAAAGGGTGCGACGACATACTACTTAAAGTTTCTGCGCATTTATAAACCTCAAATTTCCACACTGTAGTAAATAGCTGGAGTGCGGACATCTTTGAAGATTCCCACAACCAGGTGAATCGTTAGGTGAGGACTCCCCACACTCTAAAGTAACGTGAGGTGTGGGAATTCCTGTGTTTGCGTAGGTCGTGAGAGCTCGTGGAAGGAAAATCGTAAAGGTTTTCATGAGTTTGAAAATGCATGGAGTTTGAAAATTGTGAAGGTTTTCATGAGTTTGAAAATCGTGAATGTTTTCGTGGAGGTATGTAATAAAGAGATTTCCCAAAAATATTTGAATTGGTCCAGGTGATCTGGTGCAAATCGTGAGTTTTGGAAGCGTGAGGTTATAGTTTGAGGTTTTGTTTTTTTATTGGAGCGTTGAAAGAGGAAGCGTGGGTTTTATGAGTCATTCACGATTTGCATGCATGTATGAGTGTGATTTGCATGAGTTGAAATATAAGAGAGTTTGTTTTTATGTGTGGAGCATTGAATAAGAGTACCACATTTCTATGCTTTGAATCTTGAAGAGTGAGGTATAAAGTTTCTTTTAAAAGGTGAATATTTTGGATATTAAGCTTTATGTGAGGTGGGGTTGTGATTTAAAGGTGCATGCATGATTTAAAGGTGGATGCATGCATGATTGATGTTAAGATTTCCTTTTTAAAGTTTTTTTCTTATATTTCTTTTAAGAAAGATGAGAACAGAGGTAGAGTTGGATCAGTGGATCTAAAGGCAGACCGACGGACTGCTCAACACAGGATAAAACTTGACGAAAGTTTGATATTCTTGGTGAATCACCATTGGTGATACAATGATCCATTGTCTGGTTGGACAAGCAGACATTTGTAGAGATGGAGAATTTGCTGGCAAAGACCTACCTCAATGAAGCCAACAAGTTAGATGTCTCAAATTTCATTAACTGGAAATTCAAGATGAAAACGCTCATGGAAGGCTATGGTGTCTCGAACATTGAGAAGGGAACTGAAGTGAAACCTGATGTGGCTGTAGGTGCGACAGAAGCACAGATCTAAGATTGGGAGAAGCATGAAAACAAGGCAAAGGTATTGTTGTGCATGTCTGTTAAAGATAGCATAATTCCACATATTAGAGAAGCTACAACTTCTGCTGAAACCTGTACAACGCTTACAACATTGTATGAAACTAGCAACACAAATCACATTTTGTTCCTGAAAACTAAATTGCTAGGCATTAAGATGGATGGAAATGAATCTGTTAGTTCATTTTTGGGTCGCATTAAAGAGGTGAAAGACAAGCTAGTAAATATAGGGGAAATTGTTTCCAACACTGATCTGGTCACTATTACCTTAAATGGTATGCTAGAATATTATCAGATGTTCATAACAGGTCTCACAGCAAGAGAGAAACCTCCTACATTTGAAGAACTGGCAGGTATTTTGCTGCAAGAGGAAGAGAGGCGTGGGAATCTGAAGCCTCAGAATAAAGATTTGGCACTGTGGTCAAATAAGAGATCTGCGAGAAGGAGATCAGGAGAAAGAGGCAAAGGAGGCATTTCATGGTAGAGAGGCAGTTCATTGCAGAGAAGATAATCTCCCAAACTGAATCAAGGTATGCAATCTAATAGGACTGAGTCAAAGAGTTGTTTTTATTGTGGTCGACCTGGACATATTGTTAGAGACCATCATAAGAAGAAAAGTGATGAGGCTAGGAACAAAACTAGAACACATTCAGGTCATTATGTAGAAAAATCATCAAATCATGATCTCAGATTATTTATTACTAGTGATGATATTGATGAACTCCGAAATTTTGATTCACGGGAGCTTAGGTTGTTTGTGTCTAGTGCTACTTTATCTACTGAAATAGATGATTATGATGCCTGGTTTCTGGATTCCGAAGCATCAGTACATATGCCATGCAATAAGATGTGGTATACTAATTTTAAAGAAACGCAGAATGGAGCCAGCATATATCTTGGTGATGACCGCGCTCATCAAATCAAGGGATACAGAGACATTTCTGTGACATTATTGAATGGTACATTTCGTCACATTCACAATGTTGTTTATGTGCCATGAATAAAGAAAAATTTGATCTCTGTGTCCACCATTACAAATCAGGACTTAAAGGTTGAGTTCTTCAAGAATTATTGCATAGTGAAGGATCTGCTGGACCATTTCAAAACTATTGTAACGAGAGTCAGAGAAGGAGGCCTATACAAACTTGATGTTACCAGCAAAGCACATCACGCACTGACTTCTGCAACTATGCCAATAGAGATTCTTTGGCATCAAGGGTATGGCCACATCAATCATCCCGATTTATTGTTATTACAGAAAATTATATGGTTGAAGGACTGCCCATGTTAAAGGATGAGAATGTTGCTTGTTATGGATGTGCATTAGGAAAGATGCATATAGATGAATTCCCCTCTAATCCTGATAGGAAAAACAAATATGTGTTAGATCTTGTGCATGTTGATGTTTGCGGGCCTATGTAGACTAGGTCTTTAGGAGGTGCATTTTACTTTCTGTTATTTATTGATGATTGCACAAGATACACATGGGTTTACTTCCTTAGAAGAAAAAGTAATGTTTTCGAGTACTTTAAGGGATTTAGAACCATGATCGAAAAGAAGACAGGAAAATCCATCAAAATCCTCCATTCAGATCAAGGGGGAGAGTATAAATCAGGGGACTTCATCAAATATTGCAAATATCATGGAATAGTACAACAATTTACAGTACCTCACACTACACAGCAAAACAGAGTCGCTAAAAGAAAAAATAGAACTCTAGTAGAGTGTGCACGTAGTATGATGAAAGGTAAGAATCTCTCAAATGCATTTTGGGCTGAAGCCATAAATACTACAGTTTATTTAAATAATAGAAGTCCAACAAGGTGTCTTGATAATGTTACTCCTTTCGAATCCTTGTATGGTTCCAAACCTATAGTGCATAATTTGAAAGTATTTGGGTGTAAAGCATTTGCACATATTCCAAAGTAGAATAGGAAGAAATTGGATGCTAAAGCTATTAAATGTATTTTCATAGAGTATTTTTTTGAATTCAAAGCATACAAACTGTTTGATCCTTCTACTCACAAAGTATTTACAAGTAGAGATGTACTTTTCCATGAGTAGAAAGCACAAAATCATGACAATAACAGTCATGAGGAATGACATAGAATTCTTGATGAAGGCGTTAAAGAAGAGTAGTAACAACCATCACAGTAGCCACACCATAGAAGCAACCACAACCGTAGTGACAACAAAAACAAGAAGGACTTAGTGATATGGAAAATTTAGGTAGTCAAATTTCACTTAGAGGCGAAGACAAATCTTCACAAAGTGGGGAGGAAGATAATCAATTGAGAAGATCTTCATGACAGGTTCGGCTCCTTGAGAGGTATAAAGACTATGCCCTAATGAGTAGCATTTCAAATGTCATAGAACCCATGAGTTTTGATGAAGCCAATGAACATGATGAATGCTGAAATGCAATGGAGGAAGAATATGAATCTATAATGAAAAATAATACTTGGGAATTGAGTGAATTTCCTAAACATAAAAATCCCATTGGATGCAAATGGATATACAAACCCAAATTTAAATCAGATGGTAGTATAGACAAATATAAGGCTAGACTGGTTGCAAAGGGGTATTCACAAACATAAGGTATTGATTATGATGAAACATTTGCAGTAATAGCTAAATTGAATACTATCANAAGAAAGCATTGTATGGACTAAAACAGGCACCTAGGTCATGGTATGAGAAGATAGACAATTTCTTTCTTCAACAGGGTTTTATGAGGAGCAAAAGTGATCCAAATATGTATACCAAATTTGATGAGCATGGGTATATAGTATTGATTTCCTTATATGTTTATGATTTGATAATTACAGGAAGTGCAGAGAAATTAATTGATGAAATCAAGGAGCAATTGTCAAAAGTTTTTGAAATGAAAGATCTTGGTGAGTTACATTACTGCCTAGGTCTTGAAGTTTGGAGAAATGCAGACCAAAATTTTATTTGTCAGAGTAAGTATATCAGAGAAGTACTTAAGAGATTTAAAATGGATCAGTGTAATTCTTCTACTGTTCCCATGCAACAGAATGCAGAACTTTCTCGTGATGATGGTTCGAAGGAGGTGAATGGCACTATGTATAGAAAGATGGCGGGTAGTTTGAATTATCTCACCACAACCAGACCTGATATTGCATACTCTATGAGTGTGTTAAGTCATTTTATGGAGAAACCTCTAGAAATCCATTGAAATGCAACAAGGGAAGTACTCAAGTATCTAAAAGGAACACTTGATTATGGTATTAAATATACTAATGCATCTGATGTTGAGTTGACAGGTTACTCAGATTCTGATTGGGTTGGCAATCCGGATGATAGAAGATCAACCACTGGATATGTGTTTGGCATTGAATCCGGGGTTGTTTCATGGAGCAGTAAAAAAAAGCCTACTATATATTTGTCTTCTACTGAAGCAAAATATAAAGCCTTGTGTGCAGCAACTTGTGAAGTTGTTTGGTTGATAAGACTTATTCAAGATGTTGGAAAAGAACAAAAGGAACCTATAATGATCAAATGTGATAATCAAAGTTCAATCAATCTTGCGAAGTATCCATTTTTTCATGCAAGAACAAAGCATGTTGATGCTCAGTTTCATTTTGTTAGAAAAAAGTTACATTCAAATGAAATAGCTCTTATGTATTGTAATACTAGTGAAAATGTTGCTGATATTTTCACTAAGTCTCTTGGAAAGATTAGTTTTGAGCTGTTTAGGGAGATGTTAGGTGCAGAAGTCAATCCATTCTCCATTAAGGGAGAGACTTGGAAATAATGGAGTAAGAGTCAGTTGTAAGCGTCAGTNTAGCATAAGTAGAGTCTAGTTATCTGTGGTTTGATGTAATCATGTAATCAGTCATCATTCAATAATGGATTGTGAGCGTAGCCTCACCTGTGTGTGTTGTTTTCTCATATTTTAAGTTTTAGTACTTTATTATGTTTATTAAAAGAATTGTTTTTTTTTAACAGGGACGATTATGTTGTATTAAACGGCATTCTGGCATGCCAGAATCAGAAAGTTACAAATTTAAAGAAGGTTGGTGACCTCTAACAGTGCTGCCAACCTTCTTATGAATGTCTTGGGAAACCAATCCCATCTGCTTCTTGAGCTAATTCTAAAAAATGACAAGGATTGCATGCATGTATAGATTCTCACAAA
>JASDQU010502753.1:40931-52194 GCA_032191745.1 Picea mariana | reverse complement strand
TTTCCCACAACCTCATGATCCCCGTGGCCAACTTCTTGAACCTTTTCTTGCGAGGTTCCGATACAGGATCCCACGTGCGGATCCAACGGTCCTTCTGTGATCTGGATCTAACGGCTATCCTTCCCTCGCTACTCGCGACCTCGCGTCTTGGAGTACCCAATGTTTGGGCTCTCACCCTATGAATTTCTAAGTTCGTGAGATCTCTCGATCTCTCACCACTTTCCCTCCTCAGATGGATGGCTACAAATCTCTCACCACTTCGCTACTCGCGAAGCTAAGGGAATTCCCTTTCGGTCCTCCAATGTTCGAGTCTGCGAGATGAGAGAATCTCCTTACACGCGTCCTCCACAACAAATGGCTCTGATCTCATCGAGATATCGTGTCTCGTGATATCTCTATTCTTGCTACACAAATTTGGGGATTCAACTCCCAAGTCCGTGATACACGATACCACGTGTAGATCTGACGGCTCCTGTGACTCTGAATCGACGGCTCTGCCTCTCCTAAGCTTCAAAATCTTTGGACCCTCACGCCATAACCCCCTTGCACTTATGCAAGATTTAACAATCCTTGGAACTTCGTGAAATCTCCTTAGAGAATTTCGACTGTCCGTTCTTCCTTGTGTAATCCACGAAATAAAAGAAGTATCTCCCCATGAGATTCCTTCGCCGCTTCACCAACTTGTGACGTTTCTTCGTGGCTTCAAGTCACACTTATCTATGCTGATCTTCAGTGACTCATAGGCTTACCCTTCCTGAGCTTTGCTAAATTTCTCCAACCTCAACAAGGTTCTTTGCACGCACTCCTTGCGCTCAACATTCAACAACTTCCCAAGTGTTGTATCCTCCCGACTCTGCGCACTTTCTGCAGCAGCAGTCTTCAATCTCCTTGGCTCAGATTTACAACTGAGACTTCTTCTTCAGCCTGCGCACTCCTTGCATGGATTTAGCAACTCACTTTCACTTCTGAGATCTTTGAGAACAAGATTTAACTCTCTGAGCCTCCCATCAACGCACTCCTTGTGGACGACTTCAACTACACTCCTTGCAGGAATCCTTGCTCAAAAGAGAAAACAATTGTAATCACCTCACTTCTTCTCAGATTTCAATCTCGACACATGAAATCATACACACAGCATAATAACACATGCATAACAGGAGTGATATTCATAAGTAGAGCATTCAACACACATACACAGAGAATAACACAACAACCATGAGTTTGAATCAACTTCTTCTATTAATTCAAGATCTATACATGGGTGTTCTTCTACAACTCTCTGCTATTCTCCTATGCTTTAGATTCTTCTAACTCCTGTTGCTAATGTTACAATGATACAAATGAGGGTGTCTATATCCGGTTTCCCTCCTGCACTCTAAAAACTGTCTAATCTAAGAATTCAATTCTATCTACTTGCAACTACTACTATAAATGCCTCTGTCTATCTCAGACGAGAGGGTATGGCTCGAGGTCTTATTACATTCTTACCAAGGTGCCTAAATTAAATGATCTCATTTATATTTAGCGCATCAACTTCAAGAGAAAATTTAAAAATTCAAAAACTTGCGCTGGACGTCTTCCAGCTGTCTTCTGCTTCCACGTTGGTTTTTGCTTGTTGTGAGGGATGCTCCTGCATCACATAAAATGAAATCTCACTCATCCAACATCTGTTTGAACCTGTTCAAGTTGCGTTGGGTTCATGATGAAGAGGCCTATGCACCTGTTCAATTTGAAGCAATTCCGAGAACTTTGAATTTTGAGCAAAATTTGATCCCCTGGATCAATATGTTAAAAATATAGTTAATTGGTTTTGGGACAGGCTACAATGGTTAAAATGGTTGGGAAACCAACTATAGCCCGTAAAATCTACCAAATTCCTTACAAATTTTTATTTTTGGCAACTTTTGGATTTAAACGCAGGTTGTTTAGAATGCATATTGCATATGTACTCAGGTTGTCTAGTCTGTAGATAACATCTGTACACGGGCACTAGTGAAACATGGAACGTACATGCTCAAAAAATGATTTTTTAAGAGAGAGTCTCAGCAGTAGTTTGGAAAAATGTGAAAGTAGAAGGGCCAAAGCCATGTATGCATAGGTAGAGAATTTTTGGGTTATAACAATCATCCAAATAAACTTCCAAAAACTTATGAATAAAGTCCTTAAATGCAGCTACTACTACCCTTGAAAAAATAATAGGGGCATTCTTCAACCCAAAAGGCATTATTGTGTATTGATATGATCCCCATTCTGTTGCAAATGTAGTCTTATGTCAATCTTCTGGTGTTATTCTGATATGGTGATAACCTTAGAATCCATCAATAAATGAATATGCTTCTTGACCTCCTACATTCTCCAATACTTCATTTGTAAATGGGGTAGGGAAAGAATCATGTAAGCATGAATCATTCAACTTTCTCAATTATGCACATATAATTATTCCCCCTTTCTTCTTCTCCTACACTACCATAGGGATAATCCATTCAAGTTCTTCCACATGTTCTATGACACCAACCTCTAACATCTTATCAATTTTTGCCTTCAATTTTTGTTTATACATTGGATTCAATATGTAAGGTCTTTTTATTCCTGGTCTAGCATCTAACTTCAAAGGGATCTTCATCTCTCCAAGTTCTTCTGCAGCCCCTTTCATCTCTAAGAACATCGATGGAAATAGGTCACTATACTCGCACAATAACTCTGTTATTCTTTCTACTATCTGATTATCCCAATAATATCCAATACTTGCAATCTTTGAGTTTTCTTCTGTTCCAATGTTTACCTTCTTGATCTTCAGTGGTGCAACAAAATATTATGAATCTAGCTTTGGAACTTCTACTTCTCTTTCTCCTTCAACTTTTGTAATCTTTATTTTGCGTGAGTTTTCTTCTATTAGATCATGTTTTGCGATGTGATAATAGTGTAGAAATTATCTGACTATTTGTCTCTTCTGGTTATGATAAGTTATTATAATATCAAATTCTAGTTCTTCAAAGATCCTATCTCTTACCAAATTCAACATTGTATCTATCTCTGGATTCTCATGCTCAAAGGTAAATGTAATCACAAAGTTCTTCTTTATCTCTTCCCAATTTGTAGTTTCTCAGCGTTGTTCCAATTCAGTGTACCAATTCCTTGGGATTCCTTCTAATGTATGAATAAAGTGATGTGGAACTCCTATGGTGGTACCAATATCCATTGATTTATAAATATTTCTACATGTTCTCTGGGCTTTCCCATTCCATTATAATTCTCCACATATATATCCTCTTGTTTTGCACTGAATCTGATGTGTAGTAACCTCTTGCATTGATACCAATTCTGAATCTTCTCCTTATGAGTACCCCACCAATGTGTAGGTGTATCTTTCAAAGCAATATCCAATACTGGTAATCTTTGATTTTCAAAAATTCTAACTCAAACTTTATTAAAAGTTCCTCTAAATCATTCTGACCATAAAAAGTAGGAGGTTCTCTTACCTCTGTACTGACCCATCTTAGTGTGCGAGTCATCCTTGTGCATGTAACTCATGCAATCGTGGATTCCAATTCTCTTGTCCTATTTTAGAGTTTGAAGCACATGAACTAATGCTTCTCCAACTAAGCTTTCCATCTGTTTTTGGATTAACATAATCTTCTTCTCATGCGGTAGTTCTATACAATTGGTTTATGTATTCTGTAATAAAAAAAAAAATTCTAGTTTCAACATACCTTCCTCCTTTTGAGGATCTAATAGTGCAATAACTTTGTATTCTTCCGATTCAAAAATCATTTTTCTAGTCTTCAAGCTAATAATATCCTGATTGTCAAAAGCCCAATCCATACCCAACAATGTTGAATATGGTGAAGTGTTATCTACTGTGTTATGAGGAAAATATCTCTATGGATAGGGGTAAACCAAAACAAAGGGAAATGACTACATAAATCAAATCTAATCTCAGATATGCTATATAAACAAATATGCTAAAAAGACAATATAAAAGGCCTACCTCGTCTAGACGTTTGATGAAGTCCACTGTTGAGCACTTGACCCAAAGCAACACACCTGCAACTTGTCCTCAACAACCAAGAAACAAAAGCATATGGTGATAATATATAATGTTAACACATTCAATAGAATAATCCACCAAAATTCATAACAAATACACCCATGGAATAATAATTCAAATATTTGCAAGATATTAATTGGACGAGAAAAGAGTACTTCTATTAAGATGTAATCAACATAAGTGAATTAATTACAAACTTTCATGTCTACATGGATCGGAACCGAGAAACTAAGTCCCTTCCAGTTGGGCCTCCACCAAAGGTAATCTCATATAAGAGAGACAATAAGGTTCTCAATCATGTAGGAAAGAGATTGGGGGATGAACAATGTGTTCAAACTTAAAAGGATAAAGGGATGTAGATTCAATATGAAGTGAATAATTTCTCCAGAGTAACTTTGCTGTCAAAGTTGAATTCTTCTCCCCTTTTCCATATCTCAGATTTGGCCCATTTATAGCCTTCAAGTGGAACTGAAGGGCCGAATCAGAACGTTTCCAGTATATGGAAGGTCAAGGATCATGGATCTCGTGACGTGACATGGAAACCCGACACTATTTTTTAATTTTGGGCACAAAACCCGATGTATGCGGGTTGTAATGGTGCAACCTGCGTATACACATGTTGTATAATAGGTAGGGCATGTATATGTGGAAAAATAATGTTTTTAGATCTAGGATTTGCAAAAAGGGACTTCAAGTTTGCATAGGGAAATGGAACAAGGTCTTTTGAGTAAATTTGCATAGGGTGAGGAAAATATTGCTATAACACATGCCCTCTAATGTGTGAGGTCAGAGGAGTATCTGCGATGGCCGAAATACATTATAATACCCAGAAGTGGAGTAATAGAGACCCAACTGGACAAACTAGTTTCTCATGAGAATATTACAATCTACACTAACTTTGTGCACATGGCTACCAATTTGAATTACATTGCATATCCATGTGAAACTATACCAAATAGTTGTTCATGGCCATGAATAAGAAATACAAGGGTGGATACATGCTAAAGGCTGTCGTAGTCACAAACAAGGCCTGGTAAAACCAGTCTCAAAATCAATCTAAATATATCTGTATGCAATGGAGTACAATCTGATCTCCCATGGTAACTGACGTCACATAGGTACTGGTCCAATTAAAAATAGCAACAAATCAGAAAAGATGTGACTATGAACTGATGTCTTCAAGTATTCTATGCAATATGCCAAAGGTGCAAGTCTACAACATGTGAATAAAGGAGTTGAAGTAGAACAGAAAGAGACTTTGTTCGATTATCGGTCATTAAGGTATACCGTTAACAAAAAAGAGACAACCTACCGATAATGAAAGTAGGTATCAAGGCACCGAGTACATTCTTACAAGTGTGAATAAACATGTTGGGGTCTAACACTTGAAGAATCCATTGATCAAGAGACATTGATGTATTCCCAACTATCGATGGTGAGAGAACCTGCCACTAATGACTGCAAGCCTCTAAGTATTCATAGGACTCTAGGTCTTGTTTCCAGAATATATGGGCTGAAGTTGATGGAAGGAGACCCACTTAAAGGAGAGAATTGAGGCATATATCATCATTCAGCATAAGGTACAAAGTAGGATCTTGATGATTTGGAAGAAATCGGATGAAGAAAATGTTCACAAACCAATGACCCTGTGCATCTTTCGTGTGTGCCAGATGCAAGCGGTACACAAAAAAGACCCTATAAATAGCACCCAATAAGGAAAAATGTTGAGAAAGGCAAGTAAACTACCAATAAGACTAATGGAATCCAAGACACTACATGAATCCCAATGTGAATAGATTTCTTACCGTCAAAGACAACGGAAACCAAGTAGTCTATGACCAATGATGAAGTGTTGACTATTTAGTTCAAGGTTACCTACCAATGATGAAAGTAGGACTAGGGTGAAAAATAGGACTACAACTTCATGTAACTCTAAGACACACTGATGGTATGGCCGACATGCAAAGTCAAGAGTTCTGAGGAATGGACGACACAGGTTGATCGACATCCTTTGAACAAGAGCATGAGACAGATGGAAGACTCCAGCAGCATAGACTCAATTATGAAAATTTGAGATGTAGGAGGCATCAATCAAAATTTCCATAGGGACCAGAAGAGTAACTAGTAGGGGGAGTAAACTCTCTATAATGAGCTCAGCTTCCTAAGGTCATGCTAAAACCAAAATTTTGATGAAAAGTAGACTAAAAAATTTTGTGCTCTATTCAAAGGTGACACAAGTACTTCCAATATAATATAATATTCTTTTCTCTCCTGTCCTTTTTTGTTTTTTCATAGTCAAATGAATTCTATGATACAAAGGAGGAAACGAGTGTCACAAGTGAGAAATCTAGTTCCAATAGTGGAACATACCTATGCTCAATGCAAGGAGGTGCATGTGGGAGATGGACACTCGGGGGAATGTTTCCTATTGGGTATAGGGTGTCAAGTTGTAAAGGATATAAACAAAGCTCTGCTTGGATGATAATGAAAACTATTGAAGTGAAAGGCTTATAACGCAAAATCAAGAATCAACAATAGGCTCAATACTGCAAGTAAGAGAATGTGATGCAATTACAACTTAATGCCAAAAAATATCCTTTTTTGTAATCTTAGTCTACTTGGTTTGAAAAATGGATAAACTTGCACCAAATAGACATCCTTTCAAATCTAATTTATGAGTGTGAAAGAGACAAGTTCATTTGATAATCTTTTCTCTTTTTGAGAGAGTCAGAAAAGAGCTTAAATTAGACTTGTTATGAGTCCTCTAGGTATAGGTCAGCATGTTTATGAGTAAGAAATGAGGTTCAAACATAAATTCATGTATTAGCTATAAGGGACTCCCAGTCCCACAAACAAAAATCTCAGCATGCCCACCAAATGAAGCAGGGTATCTAACTAGGGTACCCATGTTTGGTAAGTCTCTACCATTTGATAATGACACTTCTAGTTGCAGATAGAAGGTTTTGTGTTGCTATGAAATGGGTTCATACCTAAGGCATATGAGATGCAATAATAGGATGATGCAAGAGTGCATGATGGATTGGATACCTATCATATATGTTGGGTAACAAAAATACCTGTCCAAAGTTACGAACGGACGACATGGCACTGAAAACCACAAGAATCCCTAGATAAAACTACCAAAACCAACTCCATCCACTGTTGTATTAGTCCATTAGACCAAAATATTGTAAAAAACTATGTAAAATGGGTAAACATTCGCTATAAATAGTTAAAAAAAACACATTTTACTATACCATTTGAATTATTTACCCAAATAGTTCATTTTGGAACAAATTGCCTTCATATTTCAAGTGTTGATTGTGGGAGCTACAAGTGACGGGGTCGACGACCGTCTGGGATAGGTAAATCATCTTTCTCTCCTCTTTCTTTCTAGTGGATTAAATTTGTAATTAGGCCTCATTTTTTAAGTTATTTATGGTGCAACCTCAAAACTAAGGTGTACGCTGGCTATAGTTCATCGGGTCACATATATGCATACTTATACCCAACTATTTGAAAAACAAGCATCGTATAATCAGCCCTATCCGTGACTGTGTGCACTACAGCTCGCATATATGTCCGTGGATAATGTTTTTTAAAGGTTTCTAACTCAAAAGGGTTTGACTCTGGCAGGATGGTGCTAGAGTGGAGATAAAGAGAGCATGAAGAGGTGGATGCTACAATGGAGAGAGATCCAAGGGCTCGAATGGCCTTGAAAAGATGTGGGCTATACAAGTTTTGGGCTCTCAAAGGTATGAGTACTCAAGTGAGATTGCTTCATCTGCTTGTGAACTACTGGGGTCTAGATAGTGATACCTTCAACCTTGATGGACAACCATTAAGGATTGAAGTTGAGGACATCTACTTCTTGATGGGATTGTCATGTCGGGGTGAGGTGCTAAACCTCAAAGACCGGGGAGCTGGGAGTGGCATGAATATCAAGGATTACATATCCACTCATTGTATTGCAGGGACCGAGAAGGTAGGGAGCCAACTCCCAATCAGAGCGATAAACAATATGACTCTCAAGATTGTTTTCCTAGTATTGAAATAGATCACATGATTGACCTCTTTACACTAGGAATCAAGGCCACTTATGTTCTATTCAATGGAGTGCTTGCGACCCATAGTGTATGACTGGTGCACCTCACTGTTGGCCAATATGAAGAGCCAACTGACATACTACAAACTTGGTAGAAAGAGGAACTCCGGGCTCTCATCTATCGTTTGTAGTTTTTTCTTTGAGTGGGTTCTAGGTCTGGGCCCTAGAGTTGAGATTATTCCATGTGGACCTCGTGATCCAACCATGGCATGGTGGACCGAGGTGATGAGGTAGCAGGGGGGTGGTAGGGCACCAACACCCTACAACGATGAAATTTTCTTATGGTGGACTTAGCAGGTGATATATTTGGATGAATACCCTTACGCAGGGATTGACTTCAGAGGAGATCTATACATGCCATTACCACCAAGTTCTGCCTATGAAGACATAGGTATGTCACATTTTTTTAATATTTCATTTTTTTTGTATTTTCGTATAGGAAAACAAAAATAGTTTTGGATGATGTTAAGTACTAACTAAATATGTATGTGACGCAAACATAGGTCCATAACAACTGGATGAACTTCCACAACATCGACAAAGGCACCATGGAGATGAGGCAGCAATAGAGGACATAGATAGAGTGCTTTAAAACATGTAGTGCAACCTATCTCGTTTGATGCAGAGGATTCCCATGGTTCAAGCAGAGTATCTTCTGGAGGCTATGCAACAATAGGTGGTAGGTAGGTGTGCCTCGTGGTTGGGTATGACTCTTCCAATGTCTTGCAAAAACCATAGTCTATTATCATGACACTCATCTGATGCCACAGGCATAGATGTCATGACTATTGTATGATCGGTTGTATATGTATTTTTGAGGGTGTCAGCCCTAATTTTGTACTATAACATCATATTTTTTGAAATATATATAGAGACATTGATCTTCAACTTTACTTATGTTACAATGTGTACGTTGATGGAATTTTTTTATTTGCTTTAGTTATGTGACAAATGTCAATCTAAAACAAAATTAGCATATGCATCAGATACATAATTAGAACTTCTAGGTATGTGATGATAAGTAATAAAATCAAATTGTTGTTCCAAAATTCGTACCCATAAGAATCGTTGGAGTAGAGTAGGGTCATGCACACGGTAACTGTCATTCAACTGACATACTACTAACTAGGAGTCCATGCAAACTTCTAACGAGTGAATACCATGTGAAATGGAATCGCGCAAAAGTTCTATAACGACACTATATTTGGCCACATTATTTGTGGATAGCCCTAGGAAAACGCCACCTAAAGCCACCAGTAGACCCTTGGGTGAGTAAACAACCCAAGCAATGGAAGTCAAGTTCCGTGTATAAAAACTAACCTGGTCTGCGAATCGTAAGTAGATCGAAGACTCCGTTGGCATCTGCCAACTAAGGGAAAACTTGATAAGCAAGCTGAATATAAAAACAAAGGGAAAATAAATATACACTAAAATACAGTAGTATACAAAGATTTATGCCCAATATTGGGGCTCAAGTGTAATATATTTTCAAATATAGCCCATTCCCAGGCTCAACCAACATGTTCCCTTCATAATATTCTAATTCATAGGCTCATTTTTCTAAGATGCACGATATAGGGACTTTTCCACATGGGTTTGAACTTTTCTGCCCACAGTGGTTTTTTGGCTTGATCATATAGAAGGACCAAGTCACCCTCAGTGTATTGTCGGGGGCAGACAAACTTGTCGTATTGGACCTTGACACATATTTTATTTGCTTCGATAGACGTAGAGGCGTCTCGATGCTGCTCATATAGATTCTCTAGGTGTACGAGGTTTTGTTCGAGATTAAAAGTGTCAGGAAGGAGCGCGACTGCCAATCTAAGAGAAGGGATTTCACATTTAATAGGTAATATTGACTCCACACTGTGTACTAACTATAAAGGAGAAAAACCGGTGGAATTCTTGACCGAGGTTCTATATGAGCAAAATGTTGGATAAAAAATGATATCTCAGTCATAATTTCTCTGGATGACAGTTTTCTGCAAAATGGTCTTGAGAGATTTGTTCATGGCCTCTATTTGTCCATTTTCCTGGGGGTAGTAAGGGGAAGCATGACCATGCCTAAACCCCAACTTAGATGCTAGTTCTTCCATCATTTCATTATGAAAGTGACTTCCATGATCAATGAAAATATACTCGGGATTCCGAACCTGACTATAATTTGATTGAATATGAAGAAGGAAACAATATTACCATTGGATTTAACTTTAGGCATGGCCTCATCCCACTTATTAAAGTAGTCTATGGCTGCGATAATGTGTTGATGCCCCCCAATCGAAGTTTGGTTGCAATCCACAAAGTCCACCCCCACTTGGTGAAGGGATCGACGATTATGATTATATGGAGAGGGGATGGATGCGAGTGCATTTTTTGAGTGAACACCTGTGAGGGGTGACACTTCTTAACTGCCTCGATGAAATATTTAAATATAGGAAGCCAAAAATAACTGGCTCACAAAATTGTATGGGCTGTCACAAGCCTGGGTAGATGACCACCACAAGCCCCATTGTGGCAGTCGTTTAGAAAAGACTCACCTTCTTCTAGATTTAAACAAAGATGCAAGATATTGTCTATTCCTCGACAATACAAAGTGTCATCGATGATAAGATAGTTCCTATCTTGGTATCGTATACGTCGTCGGTCATCTTGCGAGAGATGTTGAGGGAAATTAAAAGTTTGAATATAGAGAACAATATCTCCATACCAGGGGTTTGACGATGAGACAAGGAAAATGTGTTCATCCACAAATGAATCAACATGAATAACATCCTCGTCTAATTGAGGGAAGTCATATATTAACTCTATAAAAACTAGTGATTTTTTGGACTTCGCGGAAGAGAAATCGAAATCGAACTCTTGTAGAATGACAATCCATTTATTGTACTTTCCCCCTATCATATGCCTTGTAAGTACGTATTGAAATGGATTGACATTGACAACCACAATATTTTTTCAAAGAAATATATATTTTCATAATCGTTGGACTTCGTGAATGACAGTCAAAGCTAGCTTTTCAACATGAGAATACTTGAGTTCAGGGCCAACTAAGTTTCAACTAAGATAGTAAATGACATGCTCATGGAGCTCATCATCCTCTTAAACCAAAA
>JASDQU010502753.1:0-38571 GCA_032191745.1 Picea mariana | reverse complement strand
AGCGCTTGAGTAATCCGTTCGAAATACAAGGAAAAGGCTCTATTTTTTTGATCTGTAAGGGCATCTTCGATGGAGGGGGAGAATCTAGACCAGGTACAACCTGTGGAGAACTATAATAGTGAGACCGAGTGGCTACATTAACCTTAGATTTAACCATATTGATGCATAAACAGTCATCATCTTGCATCAATGGGTTTTGACTCCCACTCGACACATTTTCGGCATTCGAAGAGCTCAAGGCCATGTGTTGATTATGTGGAAAAGCATTAGTGAGCACGATGGGTGGTAGAAATAAAAGCCTCACATATTTCGAAAGTTTGGGGTGTAAATGGGTAAGGTGGTCGTTTGTACAAAGCTTATAGGGAAAATTCACCTTCTGTCTTTATTTCTTGCCCTTACCAACATTATTATTTGGCTTCTCATTATTACCGTTGTCCTTGGGTTTATTATTATTCTTCCCACCCCTACAATTATTATTACGTCCTTTCTTTTTATTCCCTCCTAGTTGCTAGTTACCATTCAGGCTGGTTGGTGATTGCAAAGAATGTACATCTGTCAACTGAGTGGGATTGGAGGACATAGACAAATTTGGACCTCCTATAGACTGGTTTAGAGAGAACTCTTTCAAATGGCTTGTCGCTGAGTCTACAGATTTCACATTGGAGGAGCCTACAATGCCATCAACATGAGGCCCATGATTTTGTTTAGGGTCATAGTTTGACCTTGGTGCATCTGGAAGAATCTCGTATAATATCCCGGACTGAGCATATATAAGATATAACTGTTTGGATTTAAAAATCGCTTCTTCCTTAGATGTGAACCTAGATGTAGAAACATCCTTCGAAATATAAGGCATGAGAGACTTGAGGTACCACTCTAGCAGTAATTCTGGTGGTATGTAGGACTTGATCAACCTCTTTTGTCTACGCCACTCTTGGATGTGATCCAAGATTTGAGTGGATTTTTCCTGGTGTAAGGTCGACAGAAGTTCTAAGACAACATCGTAATGAACCGATAATTGGAAGTGTTTGAGGAAGACTAAGACCATATGAATAAAGGTTTTGTATGTCCCCCTAGGTAGCTTGATATACCATTTTGTGGTGACCCCCGTAAGGGTGTGTTGAAATTTTTTTAACGAAATAGAATCATCGTTAAGGGAATTCGAAGAGCACCAAAGGTGAAAAGTAGTAACGTGATCACCGAGATCCTTGCCAATCTTGACTTTGAATTTTGGAATATTTGAAGGAATCTTGGTGGAGACAAGGGTCCATGTTGGATCATGACACACAAGATCATTCATTAACTTAGAGAGCTCTGGCATATTGAGCATGGCTAGAAAAGGGAGTCAGGGTTGCGTAATTTGGCCCCAAGCTCCCTAGAAATATTGTTATTGGGGAATCACAACTCATATAGGGTTCTAGGAAGCACCATGGCCCTGTCCAGGATTGTAAGACCCTCCCCCAGACTGATTCATGACGGGTTGGAAGGGAACCATTATAGTACGAATTTTCTGATGAGGGTTGTAAAAACTTCCCGCAGCCAGAGTGGCTTCAGGTCGAGGGTTTCCCAAGGAAATAAATTGACCTCCTCCAGGTGTGAATTTGGAGGATAAAGGTGGATTCATCATGCCAAATGTGTTGGTCAAAATCGGTACAGAGGATGTGGGTGTAAAGGATGGACCATAAGAAGTAGATTGGCTTCCAGGTTGGTTACTCCATCCAGAAGCATTAGGAACATGATTAGACTCGTGGTTAAAAGGAGGTGTTAGCTATAAAAAATACAATGGTATTTTTGAGAGTTTCTTCATTAATCTCTATTTGACTTTGTCGTTTTCTTAGGTCTTTTGGCCAGTGTCATACTACAAGTTCTTCATAAAATCTCTCGTTGATCATTTTTACCTACATTCCAAAGCAATATTTTTTCATTAGTGTTTCTAAAAGACCCTCACTTTTATATTTTTTATATTGTCCTTTTATCAAAAGTAGTGCATGCTTAATTAAGTGATCCTAGTCTATCTTATCAACCAAATAATCCAATATATGCCAAAATCCATGTCTATGAATCAAGCCACAAGTTATGCTAGATT
Organism: Picea mariana; assembly: GCA_032191745.1. Taxonomy (NCBI): domain Eukaryota; kingdom Viridiplantae; phylum Streptophyta; class Pinopsida; order Pinales; family Pinaceae; genus Picea; species Picea mariana. The sequence goes on along the minus strand of JASDQU010502753.1, from coordinate 36,485 downwards.
TCAAGTCATTAAATCCAAGCGCCGAGGTCTATAGTCGATTCACCTCATCTTCATGTCATTACAAGTATCATCTTGTATGAAGACAACATGGTCCATAACCCCGATACATGTGAGGTCTTGCTCAAGCAAGTACGATAAAAATAAACCCCAACTCTATGGAACACTATACGACAAGAGCCAAGTGTACATATTTTGTAGGTGTCCATGTCTACAAGTCCTGTTACAATTATAGGTCACGAGTCAGATACAAGTCAAACCACAAGTTGAAAGTGTTAAATGCCTAATTTGAAGGCAGAAAATGAGTGTGCAAATGGGTTTTTGAGTGTTTGACAGGTTTTAATGGAAGGAATCAGATCATGAGGAAGAGTCACGATCAAGGTTTCTTTTCTGCTCACTGATTCTATGGATGGCCATGAGGGACTTGGGGGATCCATCTAGAGGGATGGTGTATTCACTCCGATCCCTCTGATTTTCTTTATTTTCTATTTAAGAACCCATTGAAACGTATTTTGAGTGAAAAGAAGTTGCATAAGGTTGCACTTTTTCTTTTGATCAATACTCTTTATGCTGGTGGAATTCATCTATGGATTCATGAACAACAACTTGGGGCATATTTCAGATGCTTGTCACATGCCGTTCGACTATTCAGCCCTTGTGATCTCGACTTCCTCCAAACAACAAGTTCAATTATGGTTATGGGAGGTTTTAGATGCTCCTAAACATTGTGATGTGTTTGTGTTATTGACATTGAAACAAATGCATTTATGATCCAAACATAAAATCCAATAATTTTTAAAACCTCAGCACTTTCGACAGCTTAGCCAGGTTTCAAAGGCACTGTTAGCTACTGAAAGCTCTGCTTTCGGCAACTAATCCCACTCTGTTTCATATCTGTAAGTTGTTGAAAGTGCAATCATAGGAAGAACATTATTCTTTTGCACAGGTTGAATTTTTTTGTTGCCAAATCGCTCCAGGAGGGTTGCAAATAAACAATAATATTAAAAGGGATAAAGATCATCCTCCTTTTTAAAGATTTGATGGAAATAAAAAATATATTAGGCTCAACAGGGATTCTATTTTTGGTTGAAGATATGCCCAGGTGTCATAAGGAGATTTCGATTAGCCTTATCATCTCCCTGAAGACTGCAAGGAGGAACAACTGTCAAAGAAAGAATTCAAAGTGTTTGACCATCTATCGAAAACTGCTAAGGAGGTTGAAGATTTCTGAAGACTTTTCATAAGGGTTCGACACTTAAAGATAGGAATAGATTCATTATTTTTGTAATATTGTTCATATATTTACTGTTTTAGGAAAACTCGATCCATTCTTTCAGGATCTGGAAACTGTGTGTAAAGGCTATAAAGCCTGTTATTTTGATAGACCAAGGGTTCGAGTCTTGATACTAGACCGTGTTTCTATTGTAATAGACTTTTCCATATATATAATACAGATGACAAGTTCCTTTCATTGTTGATGTCAGATTACCATTTCCTTTCTTTTCCTGTACTTTGATGATTATTATTGATCTATGTTTATCTTAATTGCTAGTGATTATCATCTCACTTAGTCAATTCATAAACCATGATTTAATAAGAAATATGTACTATATTATTTGACCCATCACATGTGTGTTCTGATTAATAAGTATAGCCTTCTTCATCCACCAGTTAAGCTATTTATCTGATTGTTAATTCTTGAAAGCATTGTCTCATCTGGTTATATATATTTCACTGTCCTCATAACAATCCAGTAGGTCAGTTATCCCATTTGATCCAAACATAAACATAAAATCAGTCACACTTTAAGTTACCAGGCTTCTTCAAGATACAACCTGAGAAGGAGTCCTGGAGAGATAATAGGAGGAAAGCCTCCAACTATAGGAGTTGTTTGTGGGACATGAGCACCACAAAACGAGAATGGAGTATGTGGAGGAGCCGTGCCCCCAAGTCCAATGCTAGAATTTAGACCAGCCGCTGGGATGGAGGTTGAAAATTGTGATGTGAAATTCGACATACCATAAGAAAAAGGACTAGAGGCCATAGGGATGGACTGATCATTATAACCCAGTGAGTGATAAAGGTACCCAAAAGGGTTTGTGGCTATAGATTTAGTATTCACTATAGGACAGACAGAGGTAATGATAGGCCCCTCTGTCACTACAACCATTGTGGTTGAAGGTGTCAAAGGGGTACCGTTAACTATAGTAGGTATGGGATTTGAAGGAATCCCAATATATTTCTAACTCGATTCATTACTCATCCTTGAATGATCACAAGTCTGATAAGTGGAGGTTTGTGTACCATGTTTGATAACTTTACGCATTTTATAAAGAAAAGACTCAAAATGCGGTGGTAACTGTAACAAGCGGTGAGACCTACGGGGAAGTTGGTTTGTCTCCATGATGACTTAAAAATCAAGATATAAAAAACAAATCCTAAGGCCAACTATTAATCGAAGAGAACACCAAAAATAAACAAAAGGCCAATATGCACACAAACAAGATAAAGTGGTTGAAAGGGGCCTCCCTCCCTAAAGTAGCTTTGCCTCACCCAAGAGGGGCCTAAGACTCCCTGTTAAATATCAGAGGTATCATAATCAATTATAAGGGCCCTCGTGGTCTTAACAACCATTCGATCAGATCCCCCCAGAGAGGTAATCCTTCATAAAGGTTGTGTGTTGTCTGACCCTTATATGGTCCAGGGTACTTGCAGAATAACCCCTGCAAGTAACTTATGTAGTACCTATGCCAAGCAACTAAGAAACCATGATATAACCGATGTGCAGGTCCACCGTATGGGTAGGTTAACAAACCCCAAAACCTCAAAAACATCGCCTCTCACATAGGTAAATGTACTAGCAAGATCCCCATATACGAATAGATCCCTAGAAATATATCTGACACTAAGAAGGTATTGGGGGGATATCCTTGCAACCAACCTCACGTGACCTTGTGTTTAACTCCGGTGTAAGTGGATCCTCCTAACGTCACCAATTATACAATGGATTTCACCACTCCCTTAGTCAAACACATATGCTGATTTAATAGCCTTGGAGAAGTTTACTCACAAAATCCTATTCCAAGGCTCTAAATCCTAAGCTAGTTTGTGCACCCTAGAAAATAAAATCGTTTCTAATAAATTTTAAATTATCAACATTGATTTTAGTGGCTTTTATTACTCAAAAAGGTGTGGTCGTGAAACTAATGATGTTATGACTCAACAAGGAAAATAAATGAATATGAATAAAATGCAAAGTCCTAACTTCAATTCCCAATAAATGATATGCTTTTCAAAATGCAATTTTCAATTTAGTTCTGCAATTCCAAATAAGATGAAATATTTCTGTACATGTACTAAGATCAATGATAATAAACTAAAAGATAAAATGCCAACAATGCAAAATGCCTAATATTTTTTTATTTTTAGTATAAAAGAATGAAAATGCAAGGAATTAATAATAGCTTGATATAAAAATTCTACTATATGTAAACATAGACAAACCAAGTAGGATATCAAGGAGAAAACACCCAACCCAAGATGCAAGGACAATCAAATGAAAAGGATGATGAGAAAGGAACCGCCCAAAAATTGAACCAAAGAAAGGTTTCCTATCATTCCACAGACACTCAAAAGTCATAATAGAGACCTAAGAAGACTCAACAACCTTCAAAACTTACCCAAAAACCATCAAATCCAGCAACCAAGAAACAAAGGAGGATGTACGCGACTATTCAGGAGAAAAGTGCATATATAATCCTCTTGAAAAAGGACAACACGTGTATGCATATGATTGTCAGGTAAAAACCCATGTATATGTGTTAAAACACACCCAGGATAAGGAGAAGGCTAAGAAACTCAAACTCAGAATGAACAGAGCCTATCAAGAAGTCATATGACAAGAAACTCAATATAAACGAGAGCAATCAAAGGAGAAAAACACTCCAAACCCAGAAAAGAAGATTCTTTCCCCAGTATTGTCGCCAATTCTGTTACGAGGAAAATATCGCTATGGCTAGGGTTAAACCACAACAGACGTAAATGACTGCAAGAATCAACTCTAATATTAGATATTCTATATAAACAAATATGATAACAATATAAGATAAAATTCCTACCTCGTCTAGATGTTCGATGAAGTCCACCGTTGACCACTTGACTCAAAGCAACACACCTGCAACTTGTCCCCAAAAACCAAGAAACACAAGCATATGGTGATAATATATAATGTTAGCACATTCAATAGCATAATCCATCAACATTAATAACAAATACACCCATGGAATAACAATTCAAATATTTTCAAGATATTAATTGGATGAGAAAAGAGTATTTCTATTAAGATGTAATCAACATAAGTAAATGAATTACAAGCTTCTGTGTCGGCACAGTTTGGAACCGAGAAACTAAGTCCCTTCCAGCTGGGCCTCCACCACTTCAATCCTCCACCAAAGGCAAGTTCATATAAGAGAGACAATGAGGTTCTCAATCATGTAGGAAAGAGCTTGGGGGATGAACAATGTGTTCAGACTTAAAAGGATAAAGGGATGCAGACTCAATATGAAGTGAATAATTTCTCCAGAATAACTTTTCTCTCAAACTTGAATTCTTCTCCCCTTTTCCATAGCTTGGATTTGGCCCATTTGTAGCCTTCAAGTAGAACTGAAGGGTCAAGTCAGAACTTTTCTAGTATATGGAAGGTCAAGGATCATGGATCTCATGATGTGACATGGAAACTTGACACCATTTTTTAATTTTGGGCACAAAACCCGATGTACGTGGGCTGTAATGGTGAAACCTACATATACGCATGTTGTATAATAGGTGGGGCATGCATATGTGGAAAAATAATGTTTTTACCTCTAGGATTTTCAAAAAGGAACTTCAAGTCTGCATAGGGAAATGGAACAAGCCCTTTGGAGAAAATTTGCATAGGGTGAGGCAAATCTTGCTATAACACTATGTCAATCACCTCAAAGTCTGCCATAGTGCACACTCCATATAGATCTATTGGTATGCCCTTCAATATACCAATTGGTACCACTTTGTGCTGATTTTCTAACTTCAACTGAATAGGTAAAAATCCTAATGTAGGTTCTCCCATGGCTTCCCATGTCTTCTTAGGCAGAACATTTACTTCAGACCCTAAGTCTAGTATGATATCCCCCATATTGAATTCTCCAATTTTTGCATTCAACTTGAACTTCCTACTTGTTCTTATCCTCTTACAAACCTGATTGACTCTCTTCTATTCTAACTTCATCTCTTCCCAAGAATTGCATTTATCTAACAAACTATGTAATACTTGTAAATATTTTTTATCATTCAACAAATTCACACAAGACCCCAAAATGTTTCTAAGATTACTTACATGTTATGAAGTCTAATCTATGCTGGTCTGATCAAATAGATGAGGCATGTCATACATTGGTACATCAATTCCTGGATTTGTACCTAAAGTAGATGCAATATTCTCCTTCAAAATATCCTATCTAGCTTCCTTGAATGTCTCCTTCTCTTTACGCACATCAAAAATATGATGAGGTGTTGTATTCTTACTAACCCATTGGTACTACTCATGATCCTTCTTTCCTACATCTACTCCTATATTAACTCCACCTTTAGTAACTATATTGATCTTCCTCCCATCCTCTTCTCCATTTTCCACAACAATCCATTGAACATTCTTGTTTTTTTTATTCCTCTTGTCCTATATATTTACCAGAAATGTCAGATAGTGTTTTATCTCATGATCTGTTGTGCAACAATACATACATGTTGCAGGTGGTTGTGGAAAATCTCTTGCATAATGTCTAGGTTTCTGAAAATTGTGACATGTTACTAGTCCTCTACCTCCAAATCCTCTTCCTCCATGGCCTCCTCCTATGAAGCCTCCTTTGTTACCTTGATTATCTCTATGTGATGTATTATATTGTGGTGTATGATTGTATTGTGGTTGCACATTATTATACCGTGGTGGCGCTGCAAACTATTGCATGTTGTTATACTGCGGTGGTGCTCCAAACTATTGTGTGTTATTATACTGCAGTTGTTGTGTAGTTTGTCCTATCATTAGTTTATCCTACACCCTATAAGTATCTTATGTACTCTCCTTCATTATTTCCAATGTTCTATAATCCTTGTCTTCATGTCCAACTGACTTGAAAAAATTACAAAATGTAGTCTTGGGAAAATTTTGGTAATTTTGCATCATGGGAAAATGATAAGGATCATGTCCATGTGTTCTACATATCTCACACCATGGTCCTCTTGTGGGTAAAATATTTGACATTATTGGACCCAAGTACTATGCAAAGGTTGGGTACTCATTCTTATGATTTCCTTATTTTCTACATAATGTGCTCCATACATATTCCCTCTTTTCCTTTCCCTTATTTTGATTCAACTGAAATGTCAGGTTCTTTATATATTCTCTCATCTCTTCAACAGTTGGATTTGTATGCTTCTATTGATTTTCCTCCAATTGCAAGGCAACTTGCAAGGCCTTAGCCTAAGTCTGGAACTTTTGTTTCCTCAATGGATACTTCAAATGTGGCAATAAAGAGTTAACAAATAAATGTCTATGTTTCATATCTATAATAGGATACTTCAACTTACCTTTTAGTCTCTTGAAATTCTGATCAACTTCCCAAATTGACTTGTCTGGATTCTATTTGATCTCTATCATCTCATTCATGAACTGATCCTCTGAGCTTGGTCACTGAAATTCATTTTCAATGCCTTCTTCCCATCTGCAACATTTGTAGGCATTCCTAGTGGATTTTTTACATTGAGGCCCATATGTTTTTTTTGGGTCCTTCGACCCTTCTCCACGAAACTATAGCAACCGAATAGTTGGATCTACTCCTTCCATTGTGAAATTTTTTGTACTACCACCTTCGCATAGTGTATATACTTGACTACTACTATATGAACTTATACTTCTTCTTGAATTTCCACTGGATCCTCGTCCTACTAAAATCCTTCTACCACTAATCACTTGTTGTCTGGACATTTCTTCTTCTTTAGATGTATTAGTTGCACATGGGGTTGTGGGTTCCACACTAATTCAAATACAGAATGGAGATCCTTCTTCTGCGCCAAACCCTTGACCTATGGTTTTCCTCTTATATGTGGCATGCAATATTTCCTCATTCTTCCTCATCGCACAAAGATCCTTTACCTCTTCCTCATCACTATCCAAGCCCTCCCGCTCAGCTACTTCCATATTTTTACTATTGATCTTATACTAGTAGGGTCTTCTATTGCGCGTCACTCCCTCTCTATTCATTATCTCCTTGGTATGTTCCTCATCCATGGAAATGAAACCATTTTTTTGATGTATGGGTTGTCTCGAGTTCTACCTTATTTCTCCAACAAAACCATAGAAACCATCGACCCTTCTAGAGACTAGAAGGCAACACTGCACATAGAGTGCACGACGCAACCTCACCTGAGATGGCTTATGGGTGACTGCATGACCCAGATGTATGAAATCATGGAAGGGATGATGCTCATGGGTATATTAGATCTATTATACCTCAATAATCATAATATCTCCCATACCATCATTCAATTCTACTATTTATTTAATCTTTAACATTCATTCTGTAGAAAATAACATAACTATTCTAGTGTGCACTGCAAATTAACCTTAACAGATTCAATCATTTATCAATTCATTCATTATAAGCATTGAAAAACACAAAAGAACCATTCCACACACTGAAATAGGGTTTTACCATGGTTCACCCCCCTGAGCTACATCCACAAAGTTCTATCCTATTTATTATTCATATTCAAGTCTTTGCATTGCGTGCATTACATCAAAAGTTTGGTAATGGTGAGGTTGACCAATTTCGCACCAAGATACACAAATTGTGACTTGACCCTCAGTTACAAATCAATAATAGACTCATCTCCAAAACTGACCCAATATTTAGCTCCAAAAATCTCTATCAAAAAATTGCTACTAGAAATATTAGATACCCCCTAGCAACCTCATACATCATATATTTATACTACCAAAATTGGGTAAAAACCATTACAACAAAGACCCAAAACCCTAACCCTAAGTGGATTAGGTTTGTCCACTTTGCAAGATACTGCGTGTGACTGGTCCTCGATCTAATTGTTTTCTGATCAAACTATCCTTTCTTCTTCCTCTGACTTTCCTCTTTCCTTGTGTGATTTTCCTTCTTTCCTGGCACACTGCTTTTCCTTCTTTCCTAGCATGCGTTCCAACTATATTCCAAAATTTCTATGCATTTCCCCAAAGTAACCTACTCCAACACCCTTTTAGAAAATTGGTGTTCTGAACATCCGTGATCTTCTTGTTACTTTATGCGGTTCTGAACCATGACCAAATTTTCTTTGAGGGTATGAAGGATGGTCATGTAGAGTGTAAGATTACTATCAACCTCTTGAACCTTGGAGACACTTGACATGTATGTGAGAACTGATGGTGGCTTTTCCTGTAGACCAGTTCAAAGGGGGTCATTTGAATGATAGTATGGTAATATGTGTTTTACCACCATTCAACGATGGATATCCACTGATCCTAGTGGGTTTTTTCGGTCATATGAAAAACACCGCAAATATGTTTCCAAAAATTTGTGGATAGTTGTTGGGAAGGAATTGTTGGATAGATAAAAGTGAGAAGAAACAAGGTACATAGATAAGGTGCATGATCAATAAGATCAAGAGGATCAAGAAAGAACAGAGAGTAAAGAGAAGAATATGGGAGACAGGAAGAAACAACTAGTGCAAAATCTGGGAAAACTAGTTGAGAATGCGTTCTATCCAGCCCATAACGAGTTTTCACCATCCCAGCATGAGTGGGAGCCAATTCATTATTAGATGGAAAAAAAACCTGAGAAAAAGGATGAAATATGTAAAATATTGGGGAAGTTCAGAAGAAGAAGAGAATTCTTATTGGTTGTTATGAAAGGAGGATGTTGTGTGTGCAAATAAGCCATCAATGTAAGAAAAATAATGTACATTGAACATTCATTATAGCGCAGAGTGCAAGAAGAATGTTATAACTTTAATAAAGAAGAAAATATTTTTGTGGACGTAGCTTAGGAGGGGGTGAACCAATGTAACTCTATGTCTAATTATGTTGTCGAATGGTTATTTATGTATGTACTATGTTAATTCATGTTTGTATTGTGTTAATTCCTGCCTTTACTATGGATGAATGCTTATCTTTGTTGATATTGTTGGTAGATTCATGCGTAATATATTTAATTGTATGTTTAACCATCAACTGACAAGAATATAGACTGATATGCATATAGAATTAAGTAATCAGGCTAGGTTAACTAGGATCTAGAGTGCGCAAGGATCTTGTAGGTATCAAAGAGCATGCCTCCCTTGTTTCCCTCACTGCTACAAAATATTGGTTCCTACAGTCCCCATAAATATACCTCGGGCAATGTTTCACTTGCTTGCAGGTGATGCCGAAAGGGATGGTATTTGGGTGCATGCCAACAAATGGTTTTGTTGTTGAGACTTGGAATATAAAGTGAGGGAATGTTTTCGAGACCAATGCGTAAAGAGATAAATGAATGGATGGAACAAAAATAACAAGAATTTTATCAGAAGGAGAATAGAAACCATTGCTTAAATAATAAGAAATGGTTGCAAAGGTATGTGTACACAGACTTGCATGAGGTATTTTTTGGAGAATTTCCTAATATTTTTGCAGAATGGCTGGAAATATTTGTGGAAAATACTGGTAGACATAGACCAGTCGCACCAAAGAATTGGACTCCTGAACTAGTGAGAAGAATAGACTCAATAGACAATAGGACATCCCACGTAGTGGAGTTTTGGTTGGACAATATATTAGGAGGCTATGTAACAGGATTTTCCATAGACTGTACTCAGGCTTACAATGTTGGAGAAAGAGACTTCTTTAAAGGTACGAGAGGGAGATTCATAAAGTCGTTAACTACCTGGATAAAAATGTTGTTATATGATAAATACGTGATGAAAATGGATTCATATAGCTAAATGACTTTACACACATTGAGGGACTGGGTTTTTTTGACTAGGAGTTGATCTGAGGGTAGGAAAATGGATAGAGGAAAGGGAGACTAAGAATGCAAGAGAAAGAGAAAGAAATATGAAAAGGGGAAGGTACAAGAAGTTGAGAACTATGGATGGGGAGGGAGAGAAATGCATCAAGTACTCGGAACATCACACATACATCCATATCATAGAAGTACAACATACAGAGGAATAAGAGGAAGATATCCAATTAGTCCAGTTATAGAAGAACTAGTAAGTCCTTTTCGAGCCGAGTCTTGGGTCGAAACCACAACCTTGTGGGTATCACCTGAATCTGAGAAAGTGTTTGAAGACCTTTCCGGAGAACTTGTAATGAGTAGAGGGAGTCATAGTAGTAGTAATTAGAGCAATAGTAGCAACATAGTTAATCGGAATCCACTAGTATCACCACTATCACCAGGAAGGGGTCCTACACATAGCAACATGGAAGGAGTAGATAATACATTAACATTACTAGAATTCAAAGGAATTGGATCTGAGGACCCAGAAAAACATATGTTCATATGTGAAACCATATGGACTATAATAGACATCCACAATGATGGCATAAATATCGCACATTTGGCAACAAATTTTAGAGGACATGCGCTAATATGGTAGATGAAGCTCCAAAGTACTACACCACTAGGTCAACCAAGGACATTATTAGAGATTACACAAGCATTATTAAAATAATTTAAGAAACCAAAGTCTGAGTCCCAATACATAACTAAGCTCAAGGAGATCAAGCAAGTATGGACTGAGTGAGTATGGGAGTTCAATCAAAGGTTCAAATATGTGATGGGGAGGTTAACATTTCAAATACCCAATCAATAACATAGAGAGTGGTTCATTTCAGTCTTGTTACCTCACATCTGCAGTCTTTTAATACAAAAAAAGGTTACATCGCATTCCAAGGCATTAGAAATTGATATGAAATTGGAGACAAAAATGGAATGGCGTAGATATGGAAACAACTAGTTTCATTAACAATTCAATTAGTAGAAAATACAAAGGAGAAAGAGAAATGGGAACAATTTTGGTGCACCAAATGCAGCACTAAATGTCACCACAAAGATGAATGTCCAGTATTTGTGTAGTACTTAGAAGCCAGAACGCCAAACCCTCTACCAACAGGAGGATACTGTGAGATATGCAATAAATGGGGACATAATCCCCATGAGTGCCAACTATTGCAGAAATATCAGAGTACCCCAAGAATCTTGTTCTGTAAATTTTGGAAATTAGTGGAACACGAAGACAAGGATTGTCTTGCATTTGATCTACCGAGGTAGTGCACAACAAACATGTATAGGATTTAGGAGGACAGTGTTGCAAAAGAAAGAGGAAGCCAGTATAATAATCCAAGAGGATTTAATCAAGGAAATTGAGGAGGGTTTGGTAGGGGTTGAGGTAGGACAAAATTTGGGAGAGGAGAAGAGGCCCCATAATATGATATAATTGTAACCAACTAGGATAGTTAGCACAGGATTGCCAAAATCCCTGCACAACATGTACTTATTATCGAGCATTAGAACATGCGATAGAGGACTTCCCACAACTGATGGAAAAATGGCAGGCTAGAGAGAATCAGAACCAAAACCAAAATATTCAAAATATATCCATTGAAATATAGGACAAAGGACCCAAAATAGTAGTTGTTACATGTGGAGGAGCCAAAACAGGGATGGATGCAACCAACAAAAGGAAACTGGTTGAGAAGTGGGTAAAGAAATCAAAAGAACTTATACAAGCATTTGAACCACAGGAAGAGAAGGATATCTATAAAAAATCAAGGAAAGAACTCTTGCGACAGAACTGAACATTGTCCACATCAGCTACACCAACTATGGGGTATATGCATTCCATTGAGGACCATATCATGTACAAAGGATCATTGGAGAAGGTAAGCACCTTAGGAATTTTTTTGAAAATTTTCCTAGAGTTGGTTGAAGATGAAAAGGAATTGCATACATTATGCTTTATGATCAATTAATGTGCTCAAGGAAAGGTAGTCCCTACTAAATAAAAAGTGGTGAACCAACTACTATGCAAGAAAAGAACCAATAGAGAATTCAAGTTTAGCGCGCAGATTGGAGAATACGACATAGACAATGTGATATTGGATTTAGGGTCCAATGTGAACGTGCTCCCTAATAAGACATGAGATATACGAGGAAACTAAATTTATCATGGTCACCCATCCAATTGAGACTAGAAAATAAGTACAAAATAATACATATTGGCATATTAACATGAATACCTATGAATATAGATGGAGTGCACAACGTCATAGATTTTGAAGTTATCGATATTGTGGATGACAACCAACCATATCCAAAATTAATGGGATTGGAATGGGCCTTCGATAACCAAGCTATTATCAATCTTAAAATTTTAGAGATGATATTTGAAGTAGGATAACTAAAAGTAATTGCACCCTTAGACCCAAAAGAAGGAAGGAGGTACATAGAACCAATGTAGGGGATGAAATAAATCACTTGTAGAACATGAATTCAAGGATGGATGATTATGTTAAACCCACCACAAATGACACATTGAGTTGGAGAAGTATTAGTTCATGTACATCAGACTCAGAAGTAGGTCTGGAAAACTGGCAGTAGAGGATGCATGAAGTCTGAACACAACGATGCACACGCATGACCAGATTAGTACAGTAGATTGGAATAGAATTGTGCAGCCCACCTAAGTATGATAGATTGAAATATATAACAACATTCATACAAAAATTTGAGGCACGGGTGCCAAAGAAATAAAGGCTACTAGCAATGGACATTGTATTGAAATCCACCCCTGCCAGATGGTGGGCGACACAAAAAGGAACCATGGAAGATTGGAAACAATGTAGGAGACTAATCCAAATAATATTTAGTACTGAAGAGGCAGACATGACTTAGAAATATATCGAGGAAATAATCCCAACAGACCATGTTGTGCTGTGTGAAAAAGTGTGGAAATTGATCCCAAGGAAAGAATAGACACACAAGTTTATACATACCCTGGATACCATTCCAAATAACTGGTACTTAGAACTGGATATGCACAAAGATACAAAAGAATGGAATTACTTAACTCAATGATTCCAGGTAACATTTACCTTTTAGAATGTGTCGGCCCCAATAAGTGCAGTGCTACATATGATTAAACAAAAAATATTCACTGAAGAAGAAGTAATGGAAGTAATATATGTATGCAGTGCACACGACAACGCCATGACAGTTCACAAGTTATTGAATTGTTACAATGTGACTCAAGAAAATCAAGATGATGGCGATCCTTGCAACATCCAAGTATAGGAAATAGAGGGAGAAAAAAAAATAGAGGGCCCAAAGCTGGAATCTACAACATACGCACAACCATTCAAGACATGTAAAGTTAATATTGGAACAGAGGAAGACCCCAAGTTTGCACAAATAGGGGACTACTGAGATGAGGAAATTGTAGAAAAGATAGCAGATCTATTGCGTGAATTTCAAGACTTATTTCCTACTACATTCTTAGAGATGAAAGGGATAGCGAGCGAGCTAGGGGAGATGAGGATCCCACTAAAACCTGGTGCTAAACCAGTAAAATAGAGAGCCTACATACTAAATCCAATATATAAATAAAAATTCAAGGAGGAAGTTGTTGCAGTGTTTAAGGATTTTATTCACAAGTTTCTTGAAGTCTTCTTGGATGAATGGACTTTATTTATCATGTTACAAGATCATGTCAAATTGCTAATATTGATGTTGGATAAGTGTAGACAACATTAGATATATTTAAACCTAAAGAAGTGTATTTTTTGTGCACCGTTTGGAATATTATTGGGACACGTAGTATGCAAACAAGGATTGATAGTTGATCCTACAAATATTGTAGTTATTCTAGAATTACAACCACCCACATCAATCAAATAGCTACACATGAAATTGGGTCATACCGGGTATTATAGAAAATTTATCAAAGGATACGCGCAAATTACAACCCTAATGGAAAAATTGTTGAAAAAAGATGCGAAGTTCCAGTGGAATGATGAGTGTCAAAAAGGACTTGACACACTGAAACAAAATTTATTAACTATGCCAATATTAATTTTCCCTAATTGGAACAAGGACTTCATGTACATGTGGATGCATCATCAATATCATTGGGTGCGATCTTTTCATATCCAATATACAGAGAGATAGATTGTTATCACTGAAATTTCGTCCACAAATGGTTACAAGAATTCAGCATCGTCAAACAGTTATGAAGTCATCCATGGATCTGAATTAACACAAAAGCATTCATAAAGGGTCAAAAACTATACAAATAGTGAAAAAATTGAAGGGCGCTATGAAGACACTGGGCACGCGTGCACATGCGCGAAACATAAATGCAAGATTCACACACATGTGCATGATGCGCGACTATTGTCGCAAAAAGCCGCACACCTGAGAAACGACGCATTTATGAGAGTGGTCGGCCTCCCACCCACTTCTGGTTCAGCTTCCAAGTTGATTTGGCACTCAAATCTGGGCTGGATTTGACTGGATGGCTGGTCAAAGACCTATAAATGCCCTAATTAGCCTCTTTACACACTACAAACTAGTTGAACAATAGCTCAAAGGAAATATATAAAAAGGCCATGGATAGACTTCATTTTTCAAGGAATTTCATAGCAAAGTTATGCTGCTACTATTCTCTTGAGGACTCTTCTATCCTTGCCAAGAGTATACTTGCATCATTGCTTTGGGCAATCCATCTCAACCCTTGAGTGGATTAGCAAAGAATTCTTTCACCATTTTCATTTTCCTTTTCAAAGTTGTAAGAAGAGCTTACTTGTGGGGGTCCAAGAGCCCTCCCTTGGAGGAAGAAGGGACTCATAGTCCCCTTGCTTCTTGGTGTTTTCTTTCACTAATATCAACCTTATCATTGGTGACATGGGTCTCATTGTTTCTTTTGTCCTTATGTCCCTATGTTTATAAATTTAGTTGTTGTTTTATTTCTTAGTTTAATTCTTAGTTGTTGTTTTATATTTCTTTCTCTAACCCTTTTCCTTCCAGTTTTCCTGCTCAGCAAACCCAACTGAGCTTGCAAGCACCTCTATTTTTCTCACTAAGGTGACGAAAGAGGCGCAACAGATTGGAGACTCCGCTGGGGAAAGGTATCAATTTCCTACCCCATTTGGGTTTTTCTAGCTCTTCTTTTGGTTTATTTAACTTGCAAGTGCACTAACCGGCCTAAGCCGACCTGCCAATCATCAAATTCTAAGTTGAATTGGGAGAATTACATTCAAAATTTTCATTCTCGATCATGTGTCACCTGGGCGTGGGTTTTTAGGCCCATAGACGCGCATCCTGCGCACATGTGCTCAAGTCACGATCTTGTTCTGCGCACGTGTGCTTTTTAATTCTTTTCTGTCTGCGCACATGCACTCTATGTGCCTCTGTCTCCACTGAGACTTGGGCATCTGTGAAAAAATTCACATTGTAAAGTTTTTGAGATGTCAGGAAGGCCATTATCCTTCTTAAAAATGATTTCAAGCATGTTTTAAAGCTACACCACACTTAGTCCCCTCATCATATAAAGGGGTTAGTCAAAACACATAGGCACTTAGGGGGTTAAAATCAATTTCCTCTTTTGCTTTCGTTTTCAGCACATGGATGGCTTGTTTTGACTCACAATATAAGTTGGAAATCATTTTTAATCACATTTAACTTGCATTGGGACTAGAATTTGGATAACAATTGCTTAGTATGCTCTCCTCTCACGCCTTCAAGTGACCTTGAGAATCAGAAAAAGATTGTGAAACGATTTCATCTCCCTTAAGAACATTAAAACCTTTAAGAGAGGAAAACATCCCTTCTTGGGACTTCTCTTAGTTTATTTTTTCAAACACATCTTAATATTGTAACAGGCCCATACATGCCCACATGCTACAAAGATAGGATAGTGTTGAAATTTGCTTTCTTAGATCAAATCACTAGGGAAGTTTAAAGGTTTTGTAACAGGCCCATACATGCCCACATGATCACTCTAGGATAGTTTCAAATCTTTTCTTAGATTACATCACAGTAGGGAGTTAAAGGGATAGTAACAGACCCACATGTCCACATGCTAGCTTCCTAGGGACTTTTGAATTATGCAAGGTTGTACCAAAGACACTTAGTTAATTAGGTAATCAACACTTGTAAGGACCAAGGGAAGTCTACATTCAGCAAGGTGACATCTAATTCACTAAAAATTGGCACACGTTCACTCACACACAAAAGTCACTTATCACTCACATAGATTCTTCTTGAAACGTGGAGGTCAAAGTAAATTTCCTCCAAAGGGATTCTGAAACACCCCACCCTTTTCTTGACGAAACTATCCACTCCCATTTTAATTCAATGAGGTTGGTTCACACCCCCAACCTCTCAAAACAAATACATCTAAATATTTTCTAAAAACTCACTAAGTTTTCCTCCACAGGAGGTGCCAAAATAAATTTTTTAGTCTAGGTAGGATTTTGGGGATAGGCATCCAAATAACTCCCCGTTATCTGGTTCTCACATTGTCAAAACCATAGAAGTTGTCAAATAGGGAACTGAAAATCCTCCAGGTCAAGTGTTCCTAACACCATGAGGCAGGGAGATACTCGTGAAGGGTTGAAGGACGAGGTCCAGTTGTTCTGTGCATCCCCCCTTGAGGCACCCACCTCTTGGACGAGATCCAGCCCATGACCCATTTCTTAGGCCGAAAATCTAAATGTCGCACTTTGACCAAGGTACCTAGTGACCAAACTTTAGGACATCTACCCAGGTGGAAATTGTGGGCTGCAATTGCACCTTGATTGGATTTTGTGTGGCTATTGGGAAATATCACTAGCTCTTTCGGGATATGCCTGCTTTACCCCTCATTATAACCAATTATTTCATCCTTCACTAGTTTCTCTTCCAGTGACTTCAGACCCCGCTGTTGAGTACTATTGGAAGATCCAATGCTATTTGAGAGGAGGGACATTACGTCTTCTAGGAAATGAGCATTTGTTTTCTTTTAATTCCCCATGCGAACAAAACCCACTTATCAACATATATGCTTCTTTTTCAAAACATTTTATGTATGATGCACTTCTGACTACATTTTGATTTGGATATATATATTGTGTAAAGTTCAAATTTTTCAACAAAATGCTCTTGTTTCTTTATTACTCTCACCACCATTTTCACACATTCACTTAGCTAGTTGGACATCATAGGGGACCCATAGAATCCCCATCGTTTCTGACGCTTGCTAAACCTCCCTCCTATATTAGGGGGAGTGTCTGGTCTTTCCCACTCATCGACACCACCTTCACACACTCCTGTGAGTTCTACTGTTTTGGGATCAACTTTGCTTGGTTCCACATTACTTGGGTCCACTTCCCAAGGTCCTTCGTCCACTCGCTCTCCTTTACATGGAAGAAGGGGACCAACTTCCTCTCAAGGGGGAAGTACCGACCCACCTAGCCCCCCTCAAGGGTCAGGTTCAAAACACACTTACACCATGGCTAGAGCTAATCCTCCCCCCCCACTACAGATGCCACATTTGGCCTCTTTCAACATACCAAATCTAAGCAAACTCACCAATGATCCTATATTGCATGACCCCACATGGCCTGCAGTGCCCACCAAACTACCTTCAGACATAGCCAAGTTTGAAGGGAAGGCAGGCAATGACCCTGCCAACCCGTCATGAATTTTCACCTATGGTGCTCTTCCAACAACATTATGGCCGATTCCATCAGGATGCGATTATTTCAATGCACACTCACTGGCCCATCATCCAAATGGTATGTAGATGAAAAATCAGGGTCCCATGCGACTTTTGAATCCTTGTCCAAAGAATTTTTTACCTTCTTCAAACTACCAATCTGCCACGACAATGGTCTAGAACTACTCTCTAATTTCAAACAAACCTCAGCCACACATATCGCTAATCACATTCACGAGTGGCGTAGGCGACGTAGTTTGTGCAAAGCAGAAACCACCAAACAACAATGTCTTGACTGGTTTCTTAGATCACTTGTCTCTCTCCTTGGTAATGATGTAGCTTCCACCTTCCCTCAATCTGAAGAGGAAGCCATCAGTAAGGCTCAACAGTATGACCTCATCTATGCATAGTTAGGGTACTTATACACTATACTTCCTGAACTCCCAAAACCTGTGCCATTTGGCCAAGACAAACCTGGGTTGTCTCACTCAACAAATATACTGATTGGTAACACCACTCACCACCGTCCACAACCCCAAACACCACCAATGTATTGAACACCTCAATACCCACCGACATATGGGGGAACTTATTATTACCCCCCAACCCCTTATCAACAACCATACCCTATTGCTATGCCTCCACCCATCAGTGGGCCACCGCCGTCACCACCCATACACCCACCTATTCAAATGAGTTCTGGTACCCCCTCTACCTCAGCTTATAGTACTAACAAAAGCACCACACCTTCCTATGTAACTTACAGATCGTTACCCCCACAGAATCCGTACTTTCCATTTCTTGGCCCCCCACAACCCATGGCTCCCCCACATCCTCATGCTGGGGTGAATTTTGTTCAACCCTCTCCCGTTCAACAATATCAAAATTTTGAACAACTGAATATAGAAAATCCGACCCATCCATCGAACAATGCCAAAAAGAAAGGATGAAATAGGAACAACAACAACCCAGGTCAAGGTAGGAATCAACCCCAGTAGAACCAATCTACTAGGGGCAACCAGAACCAGGGGAATCAGAACCCCCAGGGGGGAAATAATAATAAGTGTCAAGGGAGAAATAAAAATACTGTTAAAAAAAACTTCCCTTGTGCCCTTTGTGGTGAGTTTGGCCATTACACTCATCATTGCCCCCAAATCGCTGATTTCAAATGGTTGAAAGCCTCAGGCAGTGTACCCCATCCTCCAGCACTGCCTGCCCCTCAACATGCATCACAAAAATACATGCAACAACCCCCCCTTGTCTTGCTGTAGAATCCTATTCGACACCAAGGTGTGATAAACACCCAACAAGATGCACAACATCCCCCACCTCATGTGGGATAGTACCTCAACCCCAACAATCCAGCAGACTACATGATCCTCCTCACTAGTGAGGAAGAAATCCTTCTGCAAGCATGTAATCACCAGTATCATGCACCTGCTGAGTCTCCTCCCATCTCTCCAGAGATAAACCCTGCACCGACAGGACCCCCGTTGGTGATCCCTCGCCCTAACACAGAGCCACCTCTTCACATCCCTCACATCCCATTACACAGGAATGTCCACAACCCATAGGCTAGGGCAGCCCACAATTATAGTTTGGTTGACGACTTAGCACAATCCCCAGCTGCCATGTCAGTCTTAGAAGTCCTCCAGACTTGTCCCACTCAGCAGAAATCATTACTTTTCACCTTGGGGGCAGTTGACCCCGCAGATACTTGACTCATTACCTTTGATCTCGACAATGGAGAACCTTGCCTTCCCACCTTGATCGCTTTTCAAATTCCGTAAAAATACGGAACATCATAGTTCATCGGTGTATCATTGATGAAGGTGCATCTACATGCATTATGTCCAAATTAGTATGGTAGAAACTTGGTTCCCCTGAACTCATACCCTCTGCCATTACCTTACGAGCTTACGACAGACGACCATCATCTCCTAAAGGGTTCTTTCGAAATGTTCTCATAGAACTCATGGGAAAGACTATTCTCATCGACATTGAATTTATTGACGCCCCACTCGATTATAATATCTTATTCATAGCTACATGTACGCTATGAAGGCAGTGGCCTCTTTCATCTTTCGCACAATGATGTTCCCCCACAATGGGAAGATCGTTACCATTGACCAGGTCTCACATTACGAGCCTAACTCATCTGCCAACATTGATAACATTTTTCCTCTCATCCACATGAGTCACGACGCATACCCACTCGTCGAGATGGGTCTTCGAATTTTCAAAGATCCATCATTGTTAGGAACTTACTGTGGAGCACCACCGCTCCTTCATCCTTCCAATCAAGTATGCATTGTGTCATCTAATGGAACTCACACAGAGGATACCCTTACTCCTAGCGAGGCTTCTATCATATCTGACATCCCACTAGTCACAGAACTTCCCCCTCATGAGCCTCCTGTGAACCTGTCGACCCCACCAGTCCACGATTCCACATCCCCCCAAGGACATATCCCAGTTTGGGACACAGTTCCCCAAGCCATCACTCAAATCCCCTTCTTTTACCCTCCACCGGGCATCAAATATTTCCATCTAGCCGCAACGCTTACCCTCCCTAATATGGTGTTAGCAATTCCAGTTTGGTATTTACATCCACCAGAGATGGACCCTCGACTATCCCTTCCCCCCCAAATGGAAGGAATCCCAATGACGATTCCCATACTTACTCCCACCATACCCCCTACACCCCTACTCACTACCCCCCTACCACAGCTGGGGGTAGGAGAAAGAGGAAGGAGCCCACAGCTCCACTTCCTCTGCGCGTCCAACCCCCTTGCGCACTATGTGAGAAATATGGACACCCAACCAACAACTTCCCATCCCTACCAGAGTTACGGAATTTAATTCCACTCAATCAAACTCCCTCAACGCTCACCAGTACTATCGCTACCACCCCCCATTCAAGTAGTAAAGGGTTGCAAACCAAATTTTCTTGTGCTATATGTTCAAAATATGGCCATTATACCCACCATTGCCTAGCATTTCCACGCTTTCGGCAGACATTAGCCATAGTATGCCAAAGCTTCCAGAGCAACCCCAGTCCCACTACGTCATCCTTACCAAACATCACTGACATTCGTTATGTCACCACTTCAGTCAATGAACGTATGCAATGCCCTTGCTCTCTATGTGAATCATTAGATCATTTCACATACCAGTTTCCTATGATCATTGAATACAAGCAATGCCAATTGACTTTGCTTCACAGACCCACAGAGTCAATAGTTGACCTTACCTTGTCACTAGAGGTTCTTCATGTCATTTCTCCCAAACCCAAGGCCCTTCCAACACCTCCATGGTTCTTAGATGACTTATCTGAGGATTCACCCCCCAATCCCCCCAACTCTCCCACTCATTTCCCTATGGAAATTTTACACCCAACTACCATGGGTACTCCTCAGTACTTCGATACTTGGTTTATGTCGAGTGAGCCATCACCATATCCTTGCATTGTTCCCCCTAATTCTTCATCACCAGGGGGCAACCACACGACAACAATCATCGATATCACTCTTCATGACCCCTTGTATTCCTGTCACTTCCACTGTGACGAGGAAATACTTGAGGAGTTAAAAAACCTGGACTACCCATGGGATGTGCTACACCACCGTGCACTCTTCTTTCCACAAGAAGCCTCCACGCCTCCTAACCAACACCCCATCTACGCGGTCGAAATCAAGGATTTTATCCCCTTAGGACCTATCGACTGGTTCAAAAACCCCATTCCTGCCCCTGATGCTTTTGAAGAAGGCAACATGGCCAACATTTCCCTGACCATTAAAATCAACATTTCCATAAAAAATGGTGTCATTGAGGAAATCACCATTGGAGCTGCTTGCACTCCTCAAGAAATCACCGCCTATACAGCCCTCTTCTAGAAATATCGAGATATTTTTTCTTGGTCATACATGGAAATGCCTGGCCTCGATCCCTCTATCGTCGAACATCGCATCGACACCTAGCCCGACATTACACCAGTTCATCAAAAACAACGTCCGCTACACCCATCCAAAGCAGCAGCTATCAAAGCCGAAATTAACAAATTACGCATTGTCGGGTTCATTTACCCCATTGCCTATACATCATGGGTTTCAAACCCTGTACCCATTAAAAAAAATAGGGCACTATCCGCGTGTCCCAAAGACAACTTTCCAACGCCTTTCATCGATCAAATTATTGACGATTGCGTAGGCCATGAGGCTCTATCCTTCATGGATGATTTCTTTGGTTATAATCAAATTCAAATTCACCTAGCCGATCAGTACAAAACTGCTTTCACTACCCCTTGGGGTACTTTTGCATATAATGTCATGCCTTTTGGCTTAAAGAATGCTGGTGCAACTTTCCAATGGGCTATGTCATACATTTTTAGGATCTAGCTCATATCATCCTCGCCTACTTGGACGATCTCACAGCTCGATCCAAGAAACACACCCAACATCTTGATGATTTGCGAATCATCTTCCAACGATGTCATCAATACATCTGCTTAAATCCCCTCAAGTGCATTTTCTATGTCACTGCAGGGCACCTCCTCAGCTTCATCATTTCCTAAATCAGTATTACCATGGACCCCCTCAAAGTCCAAGCTATCACTGAAATTCCACCTCCCTGAAATTTACGACAACTCTAGAGCCTCCAAGGAAAAGCTAACTTTCTACAGCGATTTGTCCTAGACTACGCCATTCGCGTACACGGTTTCCTCCGCTTACTACGTCACGACATCCCATTTCATTGGGATGAACATGCCCAACAGTCATTTGACAATCTTAAAATGATGCTCTCCAATGCCCCTTTAATCAGTGCACCTAATTACAATCACGACTATATCCTCTACGTATCAACATCAGCTGTGTAAGTAGCAGGAGTTCTCGTTCAGCTAGGTGATGACAATCGTGAGAATGTCATTTATTACATTAGTAAAAACCTCTTAGGGCCACCCTTGAAGTATAAACACAAAGAGAAACTAGCTCTTGCAGTCGTCCTCACAGTCCAGAAACTACATCACTACATTCTGCTTCGCACAACTAAGGTTGTCGTAGATTCCAACCCTATGCAATACTTTCTCAGTCGTCGACAAATTAATGACAAATTTTCTCGATGGATCGTTATCCTTCAGGAGTACAATCTTGAATTCTCAACACCCAAGATCAAGGAATCCCTCATTCTCGTCGAACTTGTCATGACCCTCCCCTCTGACACCACCAGTGCCCCCATCAATACCAACTTTCCCGACGAACACCTCTTTTACATCACTTCGGATGATCCTTGGTATGGTGACCTCCTCATCTACCTACGAACTAAAAAGTTCAGTAACCACCTTTCATGAGATGATCGTCATCGTATTTGCCATCAGGCCCCCCGCTACCTCCTCATTGGAGACATCCTATACCAGCGAGGAGTCGACACCATTCTTCATCGATGCCTGAACATTGACAAGGCCAATAGAGTCTTGAACGACTGCCACATCGGTGAATGTGGGGGCCATCTTTCAGGAATATCCACTGCTCAGAAGATTATCCAAGTAGGTTACTTTTGGCCTACCTTGTTTCACGATTACATTCACGCCGTGAAACAATGTGAGCAATGTTATCTTTACACCAACAAATCCCGAGCACCACCTACTCTTCTTCATCCAGTCATCACTGCCAACCCTTTTTGTAAATGGGGCATTGATTTCATGACTTGTAATCCCCCCTCTAGAAATGGTCACAAATACATCGTTGTCGCCATCAACTACTTCACCAAATGGGCAGAAGCTATGCCCACCTTCAACAACACCGCTAACAACACAACGCATTTTTTCTTTAACCACGTCATATCTCGCTTTGGAGTACCACTCTAACTTGTTTCCAATCACAAGAAACACTTTGAGAATGAGATTTTCATCGAACTCTCATATCGGTTAGGATTCTCTCATGAGTTTGCCTCACCATATTACCCTCAGTCTAATGGATAGGTTGAAGCAGTTAACAAGGTCCTCAAGACCATGTTACAGCACACGGTTAATCAACTTAAAACCAATTGGCATCATATGTTATTTTTTGCGCTATGGGCTTACTGTACGGCTGTGAAAACAACTACTAGTTTCACACCATTTCATCGAGTCCATGGGGTTGAGGCCACTCTTCCCATCGAGTGTGAAATTCCCACCTTACGCACGGTAATTGAGCTATTACCCGACATTGCTCCAATGGAGCAGCGCTTGCTGAACTTAGAATCCCTGGATGAAGATCATTGATCTTCATTACATAACAATGAGGCAGCTAAAAAATGATCAAAGGCTACCTTTGATTGACATGTCAACCTTTACTCATTTCACGAAGGCGACCTCGTCCTTGCTTACGATATCACTCATGATACCTTTGGCCATGGAAAATTTGAGTCACTATGGCATGGCCCATACATTATCCAACATTGCCTCACCAAAGGCGCATACATCCTGGCCTCTCCTGAATTCCTCTCTCTTAAAGAACCCATCAATGGGTTGTATTTAAAGAAATTTTATTCTTGAACGTAGTCATTCTACTTTAGGTTATTTCTTTTATAGTATTTTTAATCTTTTTTCCATCCCTCATGTTTAAACTCTCATTTGTTCTATTGATAGATACTTCCTCCACCAGCCTACCATATCGGTTACATCGACGGCGCCATCCATTGGACACAAAATCTCTCTTCGGCCACTTGGGCTCTCTACACCCACTCACATGAAATGCTCCATTCGAGCGGCATATGTTTGGGTTCAACGACCAACAACCAATCTGAATACACTGTTGTCATTGGCCTCCTGGCCAATGCCTAGCATCATAGTATTCATCACCTCAGCGTCTTTCTCGACTCTCAACTAGTCGTTCTCCAGCTCAACAATGTGTACCGCATATGCGATCCTTGCCTCTTTCACAAATACCTGTATATTAGACTGTTATCTTGACATTTTGATTCCATTACATCTACACATATTCCAAGACAATTGAATCAAATTACAGATAACCTAGCTAATATTGTGTTAGACTAGAATATATCACATTAAGCTACCTCTACACATACATAACATATCAAAAACTTGTCATAGCATATATAGATTAGAAATCATCAATACATTAACAAAACACATGTAAACACCACATAGATCTCAAAATGTATACTCATGTATATATCGAATAGTATACAGTGCCATCCAAATGTTTACATACAAAAATACAAGTATCCGCAGGCCAGTGAGGCACCTCGGTACAAAATGGGCTCACCAGCCTATATACAAAACAAATCAATACATAGAGCACCACTCAAGGTGCCTCTAGAGCACCACCGCCTACCCCTCTCTCAGGCGGTGGTTGCCCACCCCCTACTAGTCCCTCTTGCCCTGGAGGTAGTCGTCCAGTCATCGCAGCACCAGCTACTGTTGTCCATCGTACCATGGCCCACCATGGAGGCAGAATCCCCACACACTGCTCTAGGATGCCCTCATCCTAGATGTGTGACCACATGCCCTTAGGCACACCCTGTAACACTACCTCTAGGCGACGGCTTATGTCCTCAAAATCTACTCCGACATCTGCTGGAGGAGCATGTGATGGCCCAACACCAGAGTCATCAAACCGACATCTCCTCGCTACTCTCTTTGAATCAGCTGGTCACACCGTGGTGTCCTCACACTGACATATCTCTCCAACACGCGGCCCTCCCTGCGGTGGTCTCTCCAGCTCTTGACGAGCCGATGCTTTCCTCAACTCCACCTCGTACCCGCGAGGTGCCACATTTGCACATACAAACAAGCAATAGATAATATCAACATCTATATCATATACATATGTCATGCTATCTCAAACAAAAAACATATATATCAACATCATCAACATACCTTGACGGTCAACCACCTTCCCTAGAGGTAGCACCATGTCCGAATCCTCCCGAAAGTCAACCCCGACATAGGGGTATTGTAATATCACCTGCGGTATCTACCGCCACACCTGCACCACCTCAGCAGTAAAGAAGTGGTCGCCCTCACCACCACCATGGAAAAGAAAAACATTCGACCACCACTTTAGTCACAGCTCTCGCACCCCTGGCGCACCCAATAAAATCCTCGGGCGCAACATAGGCACCCTCTCCAGAAACCAGGCCACTAGGATGGACCCAAAGGAAAACTCTCCCGTATCTGTGGATTGACAGTGGTCTAGCTGCCCTACCATCCTAGCATGCAGCATAAGCTCCCAGGTGAAGTTCTCACCAGCCAACACTCTCTCCATCACAATCAACTGGCCACCACTGATCCACTGTGTCGCCAGAGACCCATAAACTCTCACAATCATCACTGCTATGCAGTGATGCACTAGGGAATCCATCGCCCCAATTCTCATGATAGTGCCATACATAAATTTTGTCCCAAAACAATATCTCTGGCCAACTGTCGCTAGCGGCACATCCCTCGGTAACACTGGCTCCGCCGGTAGGGGAGTTCCCCGAAACGGGAGCCCAGTCAAAAAGTACACATCCTCCATCATAGTGAAGGCAATCTGCTCTCCCCACATTATGAAACAATGCAGGTTTGGACTCCACATCTACATAAGGAACTGCAAGAGATACTCCTAACGCCCGTATCAACAGGCACTCAAAGAACTTCAGCAGCCCACAAGCTACCAAAGTCACACGTACACCTGGCTCCTCAATAGCCACGATGTCTCATAGCTGGGACCAATCTCGCTCTCACCAACCAACCAACATCATGCACAATGTTCACCTGCCACCACATAAAACAGTCCTAAGTCAGCCACATGGACCATCAACAACATCAAAAATATCAGTTTTACAGCCGTCAACCTTGCCTCCAAGGCGCGACTGTTTAACCCATAGGCGCGCACACGTGCGCACCTGTTCACTCCACAAGCACACACGTATGCATGCCTATTCACTACACAGGTGCGCTCTCAGAAAAACCTATCCATCCTTCAGGCGCACATGTGTGTGTGCCTGCTCAACTTATAGGCACACTTTAGAGCACGCCTGTCCAATACACAGCCGTGCACACATGCGTAGCTGTGCAGCCAATAAGCACGCACATAGTGCATTCCCTTTACCCCCTTACCGGTTCCCCCATGCACGCCTATCTGGTGGGTAGGAATGCATGTGTGCGAGCCTACTTCTAGATCGCTCATGCACGTGGGGCCCACACTCATCAAACACTCTGTACGGCCCTCTGTACAACCTCTGCCCAAAAAATGAAACCCTAATTCTATGTAGGATGATCAGACCACTAACTTGAAGCTCACTGGTCCTCGATCGGATGCCTCATCCTCCTAGAATCTCCAAATCTCCTCTGAATACTTCTCGTCCAGTCACTATAGCAACAAGTACAAATGAGGTGGCAATGTGGGACCTACAACTATATATAGGCCCTTTTGACAAACTTCCACTCACCATTTCGGGAGCTCCGGGCGTCCATTTCTTGATCCTTCTTCAGCCACAGGAACAACATCACGACAGTCCCTGGGCCTCTTTTCATCCTAAGCCCCTGTGACGCTATTTTTCATACCCTAACCAGGTATGCATGCGCATATTCAAAATTATCAAATACATGCTCATATATTCATTTCTCTTCAGATATTGTTCACGTCGGGTATTTGATTTTCATGTGTGCAGGTACTTGGTCATCATACATTAACACAACCCCTTCAGGTATATACTCAGCATTGGCATGTAGTCATTCCCTCTAAATCTCACTTACATTTCCAGTCACACCCTCTGAGATTTGCCTCTAGGATCCCCATTTCTAGCTCTGCAGTACCAACACCTCCATTTGCATCTTCGGTACTATCACCCTGTAGCACTCTTACCCACATGAGTTGTCCCATTCATAGAACCCTTTTGCGCTTTTGACACTCATGCTGTTTTTCAAAACCCTTTAGGGATGGGAGTCTTGATATTCTTACATCATGTTGCGAATCAACCACGTACTCCTTCTCCTCATTTTTCTAGCTTTCCCAAATGGACTCCCAGATTATCTCTTCATGGTTCTATTTTTGGACTGCACCTCCGCAGTATCATGCACCCTCCATTTCATCCACAATCAGTTTTCCCATCTGCAAATTTCCCTTCATTTCACTTACCTCATACAAAGACTCACCCATGGGGCCCCAACCCTCCACCAGTTCTCCGAGAAAATTGTGCCCTACCCGGGCCAACCATATCACATTGGGGCACCTGTTTTTGTATTTGTACACATATCCCAAAATTATTCTTTATTATTGTACAAACACCTTTGTTTCCAACAGTTACATTACCTTTTCATCGTCGCCTTTGGCGACCTTCTTCCCTTTTTTGAAAAAATGCAACCCATGTCACCCTTGGTTGGGGCACTACTTATCATTTACCCTTGACGACATCATCCATATCTTCAGAGTACCCCACATGCCACTTATCTCTTCCCTCTAATTTTATTCACTTTGTCCCACCTCTGGCACAACTTATCCCCTGTCTTGTTGTCCCCCTGACACTTGACCTCGTTGAATGGTTGCGGCCACTTTTATCTCACATATACTCCAACCAAGGGCAGCCTTGAGTCTTCCTACATCTTGACTTCGTCCATGTACCTCCTCCACTTCTTAACCTCACCTAGTAGATTTCACGAAGCCATTTTCTTCTGGGAGTCGCCTCCCCCTTTTTGTCGACATCAACATAGTTTTCCAGAATGGCGAAAGTATCTTGATTCTCATTACCCATCCAATGAGAGATCTAGGATGGCACAGGGAGAACCACCATTGCTCCCTGCTATCATTGACCCCCATAACATTTGACGTCAACATTTTCTCATGTTACGGTGGGTCTTACTTTGCGACTATTGCAGTTAGTTCTTTTACTTGTCGAAGACCTCTGAACTTAGTTGGGCTATCAATGCCTACAAAATCCGTGATACTTCTTACAGCTGTCACTGCCTACTATTCAAAGTATGTTCATCTACAAAATTGTCTTTTGCCTTTATCATGACCTCCCTCGAGGGCGCTGCATTTGTCTACACCAACACTTCATTCCTCTTTTTGAGTTACATGACATGAGCATGGGGCATGCCCACCTCGTTTGTACACAGTTTATTTTTTACACACCTCATAGAAGGTTGGGTTCTATCGGTTCCTTTTTCCCTCCAACAGATCGCTTTGGATGATCCCACTATTTCTCTCTCTTACAACAACACTCTCAGTAGAAGAAACATTGATGGATTTCGGCTATATGTATGCTCCTAACCTCATCCATCAAGGGGCATCTATTATCACTGAAATTTCGTCTGCAAATGGTTACAAGAATTCAACATCGTCAAAAAGTTATGAAGTCATCCATGGACTTGAATTAACACAAAAGCATTCATAAAGGGTCAAAAACTATACAGATAGTGAAAAAATTGAAGGGCGCTATGAAGACACTGGGTGCGTGCGCACATGCACGAAACAGAAACACAAGATTCACACACATGTGCACGATGCGCGACTGTTGTCACAAAAAGTTGCGCACCTGAGAAATGGCACATTTATGAGAGTGGTCGGCCTCCCACCCACTTCTGGTTCAGCTTCCAAGTTGATTTGACACTCAAATATGGACTGAATTCGACTGAATGGCTGGTCAAAGACCTAGAAATTCCCTAATTAGCTTCTTTACACACTACAAACTAGTTGAACAATAGCTCAAAGGAATGCTATAAAAAGGCCATAGATACACTTCATTTTTCAAAGAATTTCATAGCAAAGTTATGCTACCACTATTCTCTTGAGGACTCTTCTATCCTTGCCAAGAGTATACTTGCATCATTTCTTTGGGCAATCCATCTCACCCCTTGAGTGGATCAACACATAATTCTTTCACCATTTTCATTTTCCTTTTCAAAGTTGTAAGAAGAGCTTACTTGTGGGGGTCCAAGAGCCCTCCCTTGGAGGAAGAAGGGACTCATATTCCCCTTGCTTCTCGGTGTTTTCTTTCACTAATATCAGCCTTATCATTGGTGACATGGGTCTCATTGTTTCTTTTGTCCTTATGTCCCTATGTTTATAAATTTAGTTGTTGTTTTATTTCTTAGTTTAATTCTTAGTTGTTGTTTTATATTTCTTTTTCTAACCCTTTTCCTTGCAGCTGTCCTGCTCAACAAACCCAACTGAGCTTGCAAGCACCTCTATTTTTCTCACTAAGGTGACGAAAGAGGCGCAACATAGATAATCCAATCTCTTTTGCAAGTAGGAAACTATCAAAAACGGAGAAAAATTATACCACAACAAAACATGAGGGATTGGCTATGGTCTATGCTTTGTATAAGTTCATACACCACTTACTAGTTTCACATTTTAATATGTACACATATCATTCTGCACTGAGATATCTAGTCAACAAACCAGTGTTGGGGGGGAGGATTTGCATATGGATCCTATTGTTCCAGGAGTACGACTTCGAAGTAGTAGTAAAACCATTTAAACTTAATCCAGAACCATACCACTTGTCGCGCATTCTATCGGGAGAAGAGGAAGGAACTTGGACAATAGCTTGTCGGACACACAATTATTCTTCTCTAAGATGGTAGACAATTATTTTATAGATATTGTATAGTTCTTAAGTACATGAATGCCCCCCTCAAACATGATGGTCGCACAAAAAAAAAAAATTGTAGTAAAGGATATGGACTAGCAACTAATTGCAGTAAGCTTATATAAAATGGGCGTAGATGGAATACTACAATGTTGCATAGTTGAACATGAAATACCAACTATATTGGCAGAAGCACATGAGGAGACAAGAGGACATTATGCAGGGAAATCCAATGTGCATAAATTCTTACGCATAGGGTTATGGTGGCCTACACTCCACAAGGATGCAAAGGAATACTATCATACATGCGATGTTTGTCAAAGGGTTGGAAAACCCTCTAAAAGGGACGAGACTCCATTGAACCCGCAAGTTACATTAGGTTTTTGATAAGTGGTCTATCGACTTCATTGGACCAATTAACCCACCAACAAGAATATCAGGGGTGAGGTACATCATTACAACAACAAAATATCTAACTTGATGGGTGGAAGTTGTGCCAGTTATGGATTGCAGTGAAGAAAATGTCGTGAAAATTTTGTTCAAAAACATAGTAACTTGATTTGGATGTCCTAGAACATTGATGAGTGATCAAGGAACACACTTTAACAATAAAACTTTTTGCAAATTTGACCGAAGAATTCCCAATCCACCACCATAAGAGTACGTTGTACCACCCATAGGCTAATGGCATAGTGGAAGCATTCAACAAAGTCCCTGAGAATGCAATAAAAAAAATATGCAATGTGGGAAGAGATGATTGGAACTTAAGAATCCATGCGGTATTATCGGCATTACGGACAACCAATAATATTTTAATAGGACAAACACCTTTTAGGTTGGTATACAGATAGGAGGCAGTAATGCCAATGGAATTTACTGTACCAAGCCTGGGTTTTGCAATTAGCAGAGATCTATCGAAAGGAATGACTATCACAAATGGTACAACTTGAGGAGGATAGATTTTCTATAGGATTCAATCAACAAGTGCAAAAGGAAAGGGAAAAATCCTGGCATGACAGACACATTAAGTCGAAAAAATTTGAAGTAGGTGACTTGGTACTACTATATGATAGCAAGTTTATGCATCACCCAAGGAAGTTTTGCATGAACTCATTAGGACCATATGTGATCCAAGGGGTGACAGAGGCAAATGTTCCATATTTGGAAAGACTTAATGGAGTAGAAATGAAAAGTAGGGTGAATGGAAGTCAGATAAAACTCTATCAAAAGGGTCAAAAAGATGCACAATAGGAATAATCACATGGGAAAAAAAAACGAGAATGTGCGCATACATAATGACAATGGAAACTGCGCTGGTAGGGGAAACTGCACCAACCAAGCAAACCTGACACAAAAATGGTCAAGTATGTAGTAGTAATTGCACCATCCCACATGGTGTGATAGCTTTCAAGTATGAAAAGATGCAAGCAATAGTTATGGATGGATAAAGACAAGTCATAAAACAACATTTATAACAACACATAAAACCACCATAATTCCTAGTGATAAAGACGTCATAAAGCCAAAGAGTAAAAGATAACCCCCACTGAGATGATTGAATGAGTGGCAGTACATGACAAAAATATACTAATTTGGAAATAAAACACCATTAATTCAAGCACCTGTCACACTACGAGAGGAGAAGATAGGAAGAAAGACACAAATATTAGTGCACAACTGGAAAACATGGCTTAAAATTAGTTAAGCTTGCCAAAAACGGGCCATTGTTACTTAGCCATTCCAAGAAGAATTGATAGAACAAAGATAGAGATAAATACAAAGTTATAACAATGGCCAGAGCCAACTTAACTATAAAGATGGCACCACCCAAATTCGCAGGAGAAACAACAGTTATACCAAGAAAGAGTCACACCAGAGTTCGGAGTCGAACTAGATGTTGAGGAAACCCAGGGCACATCCTCATTGAAGCCAAGGTTTCATCATGAGTAAAAACCATTGAGGAAGGATGATGCCCCACCAGTCACACTATAGAAGACTCCATATTATATGATGGTGACCCTAGACATTCTAGAGGCAATCATCATCGACAAAGACATGCTGGGGAGGGTGCCTTAGCTAAAATATGTTGGCCACAACATTACTGACGTGGAGAAGTTCCATAAAATTACACCTCACGAATACTTGGAAATAAATATATATCCACTTACACAACATATCATACCAATGGCCAAGTTCTGGGCCATAGGATTGGAGCAAGCATGCTTCCTTAACTTGTTTGACATCCCACACTTCGGCCACAACAACGAAGTCAATGTCTGCATCAAACTCCTACTATATTGCATACATGGGGGGTATATGTGGTTGCATAGGCCAATTTTGATTGATACAAACCTAAGAGCATGAATCATTGGACTTCCTACCCAAGGGAAAGACCCTGCCATGTTATTTGCAGATAAGAAGATAGAAAGAGCACAGTCAGATGCGATGCAACTAAAGTTTCCCACAATTTGAGGGGTGCGCAGTCTGAATTTGCCAACTATATGTGACCTCACAATTCAAATAGCCACACAAATGTTATCATGCAAACAACTATATAAATTCAGGAAAGATCAAGTCCCAACATGGGTATTAGCTGACAGAGAGTAATGTGTAAAAGGCACTACAATGAGTTGGGGCCCTTTCTTCCTGAACTAGTTCCTACTGAAGCCCAAGATAAGGGGATGGAGTTTCATTACCATTGGCTCATGATCTTGATCACCTTCATAGCATGGGAAGAGCTAGAGGATGCACAGTTCTTAGGCCTAAGGGGGAAGTCATGCGTAGTGGAAAAATACCAGAATTTATGGTTCTCAACAAATAAACAAAGCCAGATGGAAAACAACGTAGAATTATTTATATTTGTTGAAATAATTTGACAGAGTATCCATAACGCACCATGCATGTCACCACAACTAATGGAGGCATACGACCAAGTCATGAAATTTCAAGAAGATAGGAATCGTATGTACATTAAAGTCAAGAAGGATCCAAGGGAAAATTGTGTCCAAATGAAATACAAGATAACTGAAGAAGACATCCAACTAGTCATGCAATATTGGGAACCATATTGGAAGGTACCAAAAGAAGGGGATACGATGGTGCATGGGGGTAACATTGAAGAGGCACAACCCACAAATGTATAATTTAACCCTCCATGAAATGGTGCAGAGGGCATCGATCAAGGAAACGACATGGAGGACGCACTAGATCAACCTCCACAACCCTTAACTCAAATAGGAAGGAAACGGTAGGACCAAAGAACAAATTCAGCTGCATAGAAGAAGAAAAAGGCTCAAAATACACAAATTACCTATGCACTAACAGATGATGACATGGACCGAATTGGATACCTATTAAGGGATGCCACAAAACAATTCCTTGAAAAGACAAAAAAGAAACAATAAGCACTACAAATGAAGGTGCAAGACTAATGCTCGAGGATACAACATTTAATAGAGACAACCTTATTGGCAATGACGCTAGGAGCAGACACAACCCCACAAGGAATAGTGGGGGAATAACCGACTAGGGTATCAATGCAGTTGACAACAGAGCACAGAGTACTCAAGACCCCAGTACAAACAGTCAGGTTACCAAACCTCAAAGTAGAGGAGAAGATGCAAGGAATAAGTCACGTGGACCTCGTTGTCTCCAGATGCTAATGAAATTAATACAGGGCTTGAACACATGGATCACACAGGAAATTTTTTGTCGAGTGGACACCGTAGCTAGTGAGTTGGACAAAGAATAATATGAGAAGGTGGAACTATAGAAACAATACACCACTGCGCTACAGGAAAAGTGGGCAATAGAACAACGAGTGGAACTCATAGAAAAGGAGAAGAGTGAAGAAAAGGGATAAGTAGATAACGTCAAGATATAAAAGAGTGAAGCGTAAGGAAAGTTTGAGAAATGCCTAAACGAAAAATATGAGGCTAAAAAAAGGCCTCCAAAATCTTGAAGGATAAGTAAGAAGCTGAACAGATAAAACAGAAAGTCCACACAATCATCCAAAAATTATACAAGGAGGTCCCAAAAGTACTAATAGTGGTAGAGGCAATAGTCAAGGAACAAATATTAAATATTAGTGAGTCTATCCAAGGCATTATCACAAATATCACGGAGTTGGAATTGCATGCAACACCAGAGACACCATCGGAAGAAAGAGCACAAAGGGAACGAATTGCGCAAACATCTGTGGAAAAGATTAAAACCTTAGAACATGAATACATAAATATATGTGAAAAAGGCACATGCATGTGGACAAAGATGAAGAACACCCTAGAGATACCAATGCTAGAAGAGAAAATAAGGACTACGCAGGAAAAATCGAATCAGGCCACTAAGAGCACAATTACTTTCCCACCAATCGAAAGAATGACAAAAATCTTGGCTAACAGGAAACTATACCTTGTAGTGAAACAACTGAATGAAGAACAACATAATATCACACAGGAGTTGTGATCGTGATAGAATGAATCCCTCGAGGCTCTAGAATAACTAGATATTGCGCAAACCATCACGACATTAGCAGTGCAAGACACTGAGGTCAAATTGACTAGTTTGATAGTGCGAATGATGGAGGAAATCGTGATCAAGGAAGCTGAAATCATAGCAGCTATACATACAACGAAGGATCGCTTCCAAAAATTCATTGAGGCATGGAGGAGCATGATACAACATGCCTAAGTGTCTCAAGATGAGCCATAGGTGATTGTTGGGGGATTGTTGTGTAGGTAGTGTTGGATAGAGAGCAGTGAAAAGAAATGAGGCACAGAGAAAAGGTGCATGATTAAGAAGATCAAGAGGATCAAGAATATCAAGAGGATCACGAAATAAGAGAGAGGAAAGAGAAGAATATTAGAGATAGGAAGAGACATCTAGCGCAAAATCCAGGAAAACCATTTGAGCATGAGATGTATCCAACTCATAATTAGTTGTCTCCAGTCGAGCATGAGTGGGATCCAACTCACTATGAGCTGGAAAACAAACTTGAGAAAAAGGCCGAAATGTGTAAAAGATCAGGGAAGTTCAGAAGAAGAAGATAATTCTTAGTAGTTGTTGTGACAAGAGGATGTTGTGTGTGTAAAGAAGACATCATTGTAAGAAGAGTAATGTGGATTGAACATCCATTGTATCATAGAGAGAAAGAAAAAGGATATGACTTTAATAAAGAAACAAATATTTTGTGGACATAGCCCAAGAGGGGGTGAACCACCGTAACTCTATGCCTAATAATGATGTTGAATGGTTATTCATGTCTGTAATATGTTAAGTCATGTTTGTATTGTGTTAATTCCTTCCCATTCCATGTCAACAATAACACATCCATTCACTGGGAACACTAAAACCCGACAAATCGATGACTCCACTAAATTAGGGTTTATGGTTTACATGATGAATTGATGATGGAATAAAGTGGGTGTGTGAGTCAAATTTGAGTCTAGAAACCCTCTCATATCATTAAGGCATGCACATAGTCTATCCATGTCAAATTTCAATGCATTCAGAAACAATTTGAAAAAATTTCAACGTTGGCCCCATTCACAAGTCACCGTTGCTCGTGTCTAGTCCTAGTACATAGGAATTACTAAAATTTGTATAAGATATTTGGAGAATGATAATTTTGAAGGTGTTGAGACTATTCCTACACACCACATCCAGATAACCTCTCATTGATAGTCTTTGTATTGATCCCTTTTAGTTTTGGGTTGTTAGTATTTTCAATTGAATGCACCTTTCAATCTAGTCAAAGTTCAATTAATGTCTCTTGTTACTTTAGAGCTATAAAGCCTCATGATCCCAATGCCCATATTCCTCCAACATTTTGATCTAATGATCATTGGGTGACAACTCTCATGAAGGGTGATGACTAAGACTAGGGGAAAATTTCAATTCAAGGTTGGGAATGACCAGATCCACATCAAGTGAAGGAAGAAAATTAATAAGGTACATGTTTTGTTCCATTCCATGTCAA
This sequence comes from Picea mariana, assembly GCA_032191745.1. NCBI lineage: Eukaryota > Viridiplantae > Streptophyta > Pinopsida > Pinales > Pinaceae > Picea > Picea mariana. The sequence goes on along the minus strand of JASDQU010502753.1, from coordinate 160 downwards.
CAACAACACATCCATTCATTGGGAACACTAAAACACGACAAATTGATGACTCCACTAAATTAGGGTTTATGGTTTACATGATGAATTGATGATGGAAGAAAGTGGGTGTGTGAGTCAAATTTGAGTCCAGAAACCCTCCCATATCATTAAGGCATGCGAA